>JAKVIS010000905.1:0-45744 GCA_033119425.1 Bufotes viridis | reverse complement strand
GTATGAACATGTGGCTGACAGGAAACGTATGAATGGTCCGGATCTAAGAGTGGGTGATTCTGTGTGGCTGTCCACAAGAAACATTAACTTGAAGGTACCTTCTTGGAAGTTGGGTCCAAGGTTTATTGGTCCATATAAGATCACTGCCATTATTAATCCTGTAGCTTTTCGTCTTGAACTTCCTCAGGCCCTGAAAATTTATAATGTGTTTCATAGATCTTTATTGAAGAGATATGTTGAACCTTTGGAGCCGTCTTCCTTGCCACCCTCTCCTGTCATGGTGGACGGTAGTTTGGAATTTCAGATCACAAAGATAATTGACTCTCGAGTTCTCCGTAGATCTCTTCAGTATCTTGTTCACTGGAACCAGAGAAGAGGATGTGGGTACTGGCATCTGACGTGAATGTCAGGCTACTTTCACACTAACGTTTTGGCTTTCCGTTTGTGAGATCAGTTCAGGGGTCTCAAAAGTGGTCCAAAATGGATCAGTTTTGCCCTAATGCATTCTGAATGGAAAAGGATCCACTCACAATGCATCAGTTTGCCTCCGTTCAGTTACCATTCCGCTCTGGAGGCAGACACCAAAACGCAGCCTGCAGCGTTTTTCTGTCCGCCTGACGAAGCGGAGCCAAGCGGATCTGTCCTGGCACACAATGTCAGTCAATGGGGATGGATCCATTTCTCTGACACAATCTGGCACAATAGAAAATGGATCTGTCCCTATTGACTTTCAATGGAGTTCAAGACGGATCCGTCATGGCTATAGAAGACATAATACAACCTGATCCATTCATGACAAATGCATGCTGTTGTATTATTGTAACGGAAGCGTTTTTGCAGATCCATGACGGATCTGCAAATAACGCTAGTACGAAAGTAGCCTCAGTCGTTTGGTGAAAGCTTTTCACAGGTCTCACCTGAATAAGATAGGTCCTGGGTGCCCAGAGGTCACCCGTAGAAGGGAAGGGGGTACTGTCACAGATGTACCGAGACATACAGACGTCCCGGTGACAGTGAGTGGCAGGAGATCTGTGAGACTGGCAACACGTGGTTTGATCTGACAGGTTTTCCTTGTGGATCAATAGGCGTCTGTGTTGTTTCTGGTAATTGTAGCTGGCCAGCTAAGACCTGTCCTAGGTTGCTAATATGGCTTATATGTGTATACAGCTAGACCTGCCAATAACCTTAATACAGTTCATATGTTTACATGTTAAAGACAAAAGCAGAGTTATTTACTGTGACTTCTTGTTTCTAAATGTCATATAACAGTTATATATTGTGTTCCCAGAAGCAGAAATAATATACATTTAAGATTCATTATGTGACTGTAAGGTTAGCTCAATGACACAGCACAATTAAAACCAGAAAGTATAGAGTTAAGCTGTTCTCACTGACCAGGAGTCTTAACCAATCACAGGAGTCTTGGCCAATTATAGTCAGCCTCACACTCAGCCTGTCTGGGAAATTCCCCTAGCAGGAGCTGCTAGAAATTATTATACCAGAAGAGAGAGGCTGAACAGACTTTCATTCTACTGAGAGTTCAGTTTTATGGAAACAAAGAGGCAAAAATAGGTATTTAATACAGTTATGATGTTCCTATTGGTAATAGTTTGATTAGAGCTATATACTGAACTGGTTATATGTGTTTACTTGCAATTCCACCAAATGAACAATATGCAATAAGCAAATAAATAGACCAAATACCAAATTGCGACCAAACTACTTAAACTACGTATAGTCTGCAAACTGTTCATACCAGATCATATAGAGCAAATAAAACTATTGGTTAAGCCTCAGATATACCTCTCAGAGAGATCATAAAGTGCTTAAATAACTTAAAGTGAAAGTACAGATACTGAAGAGAGAAATATATCCACCATTTTATGTTGAATGACAAGATTGAACTGTTGAACCGCCATTTTGTGATACTTTATTCCACACGTGTTTTGTACATGGACTGTCTGCTGTGGAGGCAGCAGCGTTATATATGAAGAAAAGTTGAAGTTAATAAAGAAGTTATTTCAAGTATTTGGTGTGATCTTTAAACCTACTGTTTCCATAGAATGGCACTAGAGTAATAGACAGTCTGGTTAGACTAGAAAAGTCAGAGATACCAAAATTCTTCTAATGCCACAGCGCATATGGCACTTCATTGTGCTGTGCCTGCCACAGTAATGGCCACACCTCTTGCCTCCAGGTGTTGCTAATGTGGTTATTTAACCTTCCTTATTTATAGTTGCTTCTCCTACAATGCTGTGCGGTTTATAGCTTTTGTGGATCGTTTGTGGTTGGATCTTGGCTGAGTTCCTGGTGCTTCCATAGCCCCCTTTGAAGTTAAGTCTTTCCTTTCCCTTTTGTATTTTGTTTGGGTTCTGTGTGTTGCATTTCCCTATTGTTTGCATTAGGTCTTTAGGTCACTCCTGTTCGTTCTTCCTTTTGGAGGAACAGGTAGTCTCGCCCCTGCCATTAGTACCAGGGTGCTATAGGGCTAGATAGGACTCTAGGTATTCCTGCGTATGAACTCACCTACCCTTGGGGTCTGTTTATACTGGTAGTCAGTCAGGATTTTGGTTAGGGTTTCCACATGAAGCCTGATTCCCTTTTCCCCCTTCTTACCTAAGCTCGGTGTGGTGTTTCCATCCCACACCGAAGCATGACAATTTGACACTACCACATGAAAGGTTATTATATAAAATAAGAATGCTTGAACTGGGGGAAAATGTCTGTATGTGGGTAAGTAACAGGCTCAGTGATAGAAACCAGAGGCTAGTTATTAACGGTACACACTCAGATTGGGTCACTGTCACTAGTGGAGTACCTTAGGGGTCAGTATTGGACCCTATTCTCTTCAATATGTTTATTAATGATCTTGTAGAAGGCTTGCACAGTAAAATATAAATTTTTGCAGCAGACACTAATCAATGTAACATAATTAACAAAGAAGAGGACAATATACTGCTACAGATGGATCCGGATAGATTGGAGGCTTGGGCAAAGAAGTGGCAGATGAGGTTTACCACTGACAAATGTAAGGTTATGCACATGGGAAGGAATAATGCAAGTCACCCGTACATACTAAATGGTAAAACACTGGGTAATACTGACATGGAAAAGGACTGTAGAGTGGGCACATGTAGCGCTGATGTGTGTGCGCTACATGTGCCCACCCCACAGAGCCAGAACGCTGTTCTCTGGGGTTTATCCTCCTCTCCTCCTGCATCCTCCCCTTTGTATTCTGTGACCAAGGTCCGATTCTAGAACCGAAATGTTAGAGCTGAAAGTCACGTGTGATCTCATGCGATTATTTTATTGGATTTGATTTAATGGAGGATTTACAATAAAATATATTTTACTTGCACCATACCCAAGAGAGCGCAGTGGTATTTCAATATTAAGAATTTTAGTGAACAGCAAACTAAGCTGTAAAAGGCAGTGTCAGGCAGCTGCTGCCAATGCCAATAAGATAATGGGTTGCAACAAAAGTGGCATAGATGCACATGACTAGAACATAGTCCTGCCACTTTACAAATCACTAGTCAGACCACACTTGGAGTACTGTGTACAGTTCAGGGCAGGGGCAGATTGGCAATTCACCTCGCCGGGAAGATTCATGGTGGGCCTACTGCCTTCACTATGCAGTGGCCACCAGCACCCTCTCTCCCTTCATACTTGTGGCTTCTGCATTATAATGATAATGACAGCGTAGCCCACACATATGATAATGAGTGCAGGGCGGCCTAGGATGTATATTGCAGAGGGCTGCGCTGTCTCTATCATAATAATGGAGTCAGAGTCGTCTCCACGTGGCCGCACAGCAGAGGAGGAAGGTCCTCCCTGCCCCTAGTGAGAAGTGCTGAGGAAGAGCCGCCTTGTGAGAAACTAAAGATTGTGTCATGCAGAGGCTGGGGAGTGAGGAGCAGATATGGAAGTTAGAGATGAGAGCTGCACAATATATTTCTGTTTAACAGTGGAGACATACTAAATACTGAGGAGATGGTCTGCAGCTTAACAGCAAGAAAGGAGACTTACAGTGAGCAGACTTACAATAAATCAATAGTGAGACCCAGAGTCCATGTGTGAAGGGAGGATAGCTCAGCTTCCTCATGCAGATGCTGGGGTGCTGTAGCAGTACAAAAGTAAAATATGAGTGCCGTGTGTAAGCAAGCAGTTTTACTACACAGTGATGGGGGATGTGATCCATGCTGACTTCTTACAGTGAGCTGCTGCTCTCTGCACATGCTCTCCAGGATCCAGGTCCCTGACTACCTTTTCTATGTAGATGTCAGGTGACCTAATATATATCCATCATCCAGGGCAACCCCAAATGTAACATCACTGTGGATATCACTGTGAGGTCATAGTGTAGCCTGTTTTCTCCACCAGATGATCAGCATTGTGGCTCCAGTTCAGACTTTAACCTATTCCAGACCTCCACCATATTTGTAGTCAAGTCTCAAAACATAATGTATATATAAGTTTGGCACACTGTATCAGTAACAATATACAATTTATTAATCCACTTAAATTGCAATAAAAAATGAAAAATAAAATAGAACATATAAAACGCAATATATGTATTCAATAAAAGCAGATTAGTAGCAACTATGTATAATCGTGAGTGACTAAGTCAGCAGGAGTCCCCTGCTAACTTAGTCCTTAGTCAGGACTCACCTGCATAATGGAAACGGGACGGATCTGTTATGCAGCCCATAGACTTCTATTATGACGAAATGAATAACGGAATGCCTCTAAAGGCATGGAATTGCGTTATGGTCCGTGGTAACAGAATCCATAACGCTATTCACCCTTTACCAGTAAATGAAGCGTGATCGAATTTAAAACTATGAAATTTGCTCATCTCTAATTATAACTACTCGAGGCACAATTTTTTTTCTGAGTTGTGGCATTTGGAAGCTTTGGGGAGTACAGTGAGTACAGTATAAGAGTGGCAGTAGTATAGTTTGTGTTGCGAAGGTGGGGAAAAATTGAGAAATCTAAAATGTCTGTGGGGCAAACTCTGCAGAGATGAGAGTGAAAGATTTTGTCATAGTTGTCTTAACCAAATAGAGAAGAAAAAGAACATCTACATCAGAGGAGACACCACTGGATGTAAAAAATATGTGGTGCTATATTCTCCTCTATGACCAGGCAGCATGCTGAAGTAAGGGCTGTCTTGCTGCTATGGCCTGCGTCAAACCTCCTTAGACCCTAACTCCAGATCTTAGAGGAGGAGGATAAAACGTGGCAACTGGCACTGGCCACCACAGAGGGGCAACTTCTGGGGATATATTTTGTGCTTGATAGAGCAGTATTTTGTGCTGTACTTTGGTACAGTATATGGTTCTGTAGCGTGCCAAATACTAATGTGCAGCGCAATATACTGCCTCAGCAGTACCAAATACCTAAGCATAAAATCATAATGCAGAAGAAATTACTACTCCAGCAGAAATAAATACAACAGTGCAGCAAAATCTCTGCTGAGACAGTATAGTGTGCTGCACTGTGGTATTTGTCTCTGTTGGGGCACTATTTTGTGCTACGCTGTGGTGTATGATGACTTTGTGGTATTACTTGGATCTGCTGGGGCAGTATATTGTGCTGCACTGTGGTATCTAGTTCTGTTGGGGCAGTATATTGTGCTGCACTGTGGTATCTAGTTCTGTTGGGGCAGTATATTGTGCTGCACTGTGGTATCTAGTTCTGTTGGGGCAGTATATTGTGCTGCACTGTGGTATCTAGTTCTGTTGGGGCAGTATATTGTGCTGCACTGTGGTATCTAGTTCTGTTGGGGCAGTATATTGTGCTGCACTGTGTTATCTAGTTCTGCTGGGGCAGTATATTGTGCTGCACTGTGGTACTGGGTTCTGAGGGTGAAGTGTATTGTGCTGCACTGTGGTATTTGGCTCTGCTGGTGCAGTATATTGTGCTGCACTGTGGTATTTGGCTCTGCTGGTGCAGTATATTGTGCTGCACTGTGGTATCTAGTTCTGTTGGGGCAGTATACTGTGCTGCACTGTGGTATCTAGTTTTGTTGGGGCAGTATATTGTGCTGCACTGTGGTATCTAGTTCTGCTGGGGCAGTATATTGTGCTGCACTGTGGTATCTAGTTCTGCTGGGGCAGTATATTGTGCTGCACTGTGGTACTGGATTCTGAGGGGGAAGTTTATTGTGCTGCACTGTGGTATTTGGCTCTGCTGGGGCAGTATATTGTGCTGCACTGTGGTATCTAGTTCTGCTGTTCGTCTATGATATTGCTAGTTCTGCCTATGTGTTTTGCCCCCGCCTATTCACGTTGGCCCCACCTTCTGTCCTTATCCTTGCCTACAACATGCGGCCACTTTTATCTTTTTTTCCAGGGCCACTTTAACCTCTCCCGGACCGCCGCACGCAGGATCGCGTTCTCGCGGCGGCCGGGCTCTTCTGATCGGACGCATCTACGCGTGATCTCGCGAGACGCGAGATTTCGCATAGATGCGCCCGCGCATGCGCACATCGCGCATGGCAAAAGGCGCAGGAGGAGTTAGTCATCAGCCTGCCAGCCAATCGGAAGCGCTGGCGGGCTGATGACTTTTAAAAAAACGAATGAGAAGCCATTTAACCCATCATATTTGTAAATATGATGGATTAAATGGCTTCTGTGCTCTCTCCTGGGTCCTTTTCGTCGGTTGGAGCCAGGAGAGAGCACACCTTACTGTGAGTACACCCAAGCACCACACACTAGCCCCTGATCAGCCCCCATCACCCAAATTAACCCCTTGATCACCCCTTTCAGCACCTGTCAATCATCTAGTGAAAGGGAAAAAAGTGATCAGTGTAAACTGTCACTTTTTTTTTTCACTAGGATTGACTGTTAGGTTTAGCCTAGTTTAGGCCCCTTTGGTAGGTAGTTAGCGTTAGCGCCCAGCCCACCGCACCGCAGTCACTGGTTCGCTGATTAGCGTAGAGCTAATCAGCGTTTGTACTTTTATAGTATCTGTAAGTGATCAGAACTGATCACGGTCAGATCTATAATAGTACTAGTGTCACTTTAGTTCGCCCTCCACCCCAAGCGCAGTGTTTGCCCGATCAGATCTGATCGGTCGCCCACATCTGCGTTCACCCGCCCGCCCCGCCGCAGTGACAAAAAATTTTTTTTTGTAATCACTGCACAATCCCTTCATAGCGCTGCGGCGATAAAAAAATCAGTTTTGATCTTTTTATCAATCGCAGCGGCTTCTGTACTTCGCTACACTCTCAATTGTAAGACAGGCTTGCTTTTTTTCTTGGGTAGTCTCAGGGAATACCCCTAAATTTAGACGGCCAAATGTCAAACAAGGGGTATTCCTCTGAAGAGGCCTACAGGATTCTGACCCAGTCGGATGAGGAATGGGAACCCTCATCTGACGAATCTAGCGGGTCAGAATACGAACCTGTAGAGAGCAGTGGCTCTCTGACTCAAAGTTCTGACGAGGAGGTGGAGGTCCCTGATAGAAGCAGGCGTACCCGGCCCCGTGTTGCTAGACCGCAGGTTGCGCAGGATCCGCTTCAAGGGCAGCAGAGTGGGGCTGGCGCTGCCGGATTACGTGGTGAGGCATACACCAGCAGCGCAGCCCGTCCTGGACCTTCTACCAGCACTGCCGTACAACATGGTGAAGTGGCGAGCACCAGAAGGGCAGTAGAAGCTGGTACGGTGGCACGTGCAGTAGTTTCCCGTCGCAGCCACCGCGCAGACAGGCCCGTAGAGCCCCTAGAGTCCCTGAGGTGCTGGCAAATCCTGATTGGCAGCCCCCAACTTCAGCCGCACCATTAGTTCCCCCTTTCACCGCCCAGTCAGGAGTTCGGGTGGAAACAGCTCAGATAGGATCGGCGCTGGGGTTTTTGAGCTGTTTTTCACTGCGGAGCTCTATGACCTAGTCGTGGCAGAAACAAACAGATATGCCACTCAATTTATCGCCCGACAACCCGGGAAGCTCTTATGCCCAGCCTTTCCGGTGGAAACCAGTCCAAGTTTCCGAACTTAGAACTTTTCTGGGCCTTCTCCTCAGCATGGGCATAACCAAAAAACATGAATTGCGGTCATATTGGTCCACGAACCCAATTCATCACATGCCCATGTACTCTGCTGCCATGTCCAGGACACGTTTGAGACCATCCTGCGTTTCCTGCACTTTAGTGACAACACCACCTCCCGTCCCAGAGGCCACCCCTGCTTTTGACCGGCTCCATAAAATTCGGCCCCTCATAGACCATTTCAACCAGAAATTTGCAGATTTGTATACCCCTGCACAAAACATCTGCGTGAGACGAGTCCCTAATACATTTTACCGGGCGCCTTGGCTTCAAGCAGTACATCCCAAGCAAGCGCGCCCGGTATGGGGTCAAATTGTATAAGCTCTGTGAAAGGGCCACAGGCTATACGCACAAATTTCGGATCTATGAGGGAAAAGATCAGACCCTGGAGCCGGTCGGTTGCCCTGACTACCTGGGGAGCAGTGGGAAGATAGTCTGGGACTTGGTGTCACCCTTATTCGGCAAGGGTACCATCTTTACGTGGACAACTTTTACACAAGTGTGGCCCTCTTCAGGCATTTGTTCCTAGAACAGATTGGCTGCTGCGGCACCGTGCGACCTAGTCGCCGGGGCTTCCCAACGGCTCATTACCACCAGACTTACAAGGGGGCAGAGGGCTGCACTGTGTAACGAAGAACTGCTCGCGGTGAAATGGAGAGACAAGCGTGGCGTTTACATGCTCTCCTCCATTCACGCAGACCACGACAGTCCAAATTGAGCGGGCAGCCAGTGTCGTTGAAAAGCCCCTCTCGGTCCACGACTATAACCTCCACATGGGAGGGTGGACTTCAACGACCAGATGTTGGCCCCTTATTTGGTTTCCCGAAAGACCAGACGCTGGTATAAGAAGGTGTCTGTATATTTGATTCAATTGGCTCTATATAACAGTTACGTTCTCTACAGTAAGGCTGGGAGAACGGGATCCTTCCTCAAATTTCAGGAAGAGATCATCGAGAACCTCCTGTACCCAGGAGGTTCCGTGGCCCCATCCACCAGTGTAGTTAGCCGTCTACACGAGCGGCACTTCCTAGCGTTGTGCCGGGTACCTCAACCCAACCGCCACCCGAAAAGATGTCGTGTCTGTAGCAGGAGTGGAATAAGGCGTGACACCCGCTATTTCTGTCCTGACTGTCCTGACCACCCTGCCCTATGCCTTGGAGAGTGTTTCCGGAAGTACCACACTCAGGTACACTTAGGGACCTAGGGACAGCACTACACAGGTAGTTTTTTTCCACTCAGGCTCTAGGGTCTCTCAGGACACTAGGTTTTGAGAGACCCTAACACATAGGGATGGTGCTGGTGTGCTACAGCAGAAGTGTGAAATGGTAGAAACGTCTCCTTTCACTTGGGATAGCAGCGTATAATGTACTTCGCACCATCTCTGTGTGATTTACACTTTACACATTGTCCCATGGGAAAGGAGAGGTTTCTGCTAGGAAAATAAAGAGTGACATGGAAAACAAAAAAAAAAAATTAAACAGGTAGCAAGAAAAAGAAAAATCTTGAGTTAGTTCAGGTTTTTATGTTCATGTTTTATAAAAGTTTTAAAATGTTCTGGTTTTATAAAGTTTGCAACGTTCAAGTCATGTGCCTGCTGCCTGTTTTTCTTCTTTTTTTTCCCCCATAACCACCCTTTATTTTCCAGGTATACCAACAGACCAACGGACCAACCGGCAAACGCCGCAGCACTGATGTGAATTCTGAGAGAAGCATTGCTGCTATCAGAAGACACGTGAAGTCAGTGTATGCGGCGCTGCAAGGCGAGATTTCTCCTCTGCAGGACAGGTACGTTTGCCCTGGCATGTGAGCTGAGGAGAGGTGTTGGAGTTCATATGCTTTGGCAAACACTTTGTATCAAAAAATCTGGCAAAGATGTCTTCCTCCACACCGATGGATTGATCGATGTGAATGGAGAAATCACGTTTGCCAGGACATAGGAGCTGAGTGGGTATGGATGTTTGGGCGGAGCCCCTATGTCCTGGCAATCGCCAGGCCCCTCTTTTTCTTGCATATTTTTGGCAGAGATTTTTTCATCCACATCGATCGATGCGAATGAGGAAATCTGTGCCGTTCATTTTTCTTTCAGCCCAGAGGCTGAACGGAAAAAAATCTCATTACCCGTATGCTCCATATAAGGAGAATAGCAGAAACTCCTAATGCTGGCCATACGTGTAATGATTGCGGAGACCCTCAAATGCCAGGGCAGTACAAAAACCTCACATGTGACCCCATTTTGGAAAGAAGACACCCCAAGGTATTCGCTGAGGGCATATTGAGTCCATGAAAGATTGAACTTTTTGTCACAAGTTAGCGGAAAGGGAGACTTTGTGAAAAAAACAAAAAAAAATCAAATTCCGCTAACTTGTGCAAAAAAAAATCTTCTATGAACACGCCATGCCCCTCACAGAATACCTTGGGGTGTCTTCTTTCCAAAATGGGGTCACATGTGGGGTATTTATACTGCCCTGGCATTTTAGGGGCCCTGAAGCGTGAGAAGAAAAATGCGTAAAAATACCGTCCTAAAAGGTACTCATTGGATTTAGGGCCGAGTTGCGCAACTTGGCTGCAAAAAGTGGCACACATGTGGTATCTCTGTACTCAGGAGAGGTAGGGCAATGTGTTTTGGGGTGTACTTTTACATATACCCATACTGGGTGTGAAAAATATCTCTGTAAATGACAACTTTTTAAAAAAATTATACAAAGTTGTCATTTACAGAGATATTTTCACACCCAATAAGTATAGGTAAATACGCCCCAAAACACATTGCCCTACTTCTCCTGAGTACGGCAATACCCATGTGTGCCACTTTTGCAGCCAAATGTGCAAAGGGGCCCTAAATCCAATAAGTACCTTATAAGATTTCACAGGAAATTTTTACGCATTTGGATTCCACACTGCTTCTGACGTTTAGGGGCCCCTAAAATGCCAGGGCAGTAAAATACCACACAAGTGACCCCATATTAGAAAGAAGACACCCCAAGGTACTCCGTGAGGGGTATGGTGAGTTCATGTAAAATTTTATTTTTGGCACAAGTTAGTGGAATATGAGACTTTGTAAAAAAAAAAAAAAAAAAAATATCCATTTCCGCTAACTTGTGCCAAAAATAAAAACTTCCATGAACTCACTATGCCCATTAGCGAATACCTTGGGGTGTCTACTTTCCGAAATGGGGTCACTTGTGTGGTATTTTTACTGCCCTGGCATTTTAGGGGCCCCTAAACGTCAGAAGCAGTTTGGAATCCAAATGCGTAAAAATGTCCTGTGAAATCCTAAAGGTACTCATTTGATTTAGGGCCCTTTGCGCATCTTGGCTGCAAAAAGTGGCACACATGGGGTATCGCCGTACTCAGGAGAAGTAGGGCAATGTGTTTTAGGGTGTATTTTTACATATACCCATGCTGGGTGAGAGAAATATCTCTGTAAATGACAACTTTTTAAAAATTTTTATACAAAGTTGTCATTTACAGAGATATTTCACACCCAGTAAGGGTATATGTAAGACACCCAAACTCATTGCCTACTTCTCCCAGTACGGCGATACCATGTGTGCCACTTTTGCATCCAAGATGCGCAGAGGCCTAAATCAATGAGTACCTTTAGGATTTTACAGGGCATTTTTACGCATTTGGATTCCAAACTGCTTTGACGTTAGGGGCCCCTAAAATGCCAGGGCAGTAAAATACCACACAAGTGACCCCATATTAGAAAGAAGACACCCCAAGGTATTCCGTGAGGGTATGGTGAGTTCATGTAAAATTTTATTTTTGGCACAAGTTAGTGGAATATGAGACTTTGTAAAAAAATAAAAAAATCAATTTCCGCAAACTTGTGCCAAAAATAAAAACTTCCATGAACTCACTATGCCCATCACCGAATACCTTGGGGTGTCTACTTTCCGAAATGGGGTCACTTGTGTGCTATTTTTACTGCCCTGGCATTTTAGGGGCCCCTAAACGTCAAAAGCAGTTTGGAATCCAAATGCGTAAAAATGCCCTGTAAAATCCTAAAGGTACTCATTGGATTTAGGGCCCCTTGCGCATCTTGGCTGCAAAAAGTGGCACACATGAGGTATTGCCGTACTCAGGAGAAGTAGGGCAATGTGTTTTAGGGTGTATTTTTACATATACCCATGCTGGGTGAGAGAAATATCTCTGTAAATGGACAACTTTGTATAAAAAAATGGAAAAAGTTGTGATTTACAGAGATATTTTCACACCCAGTATGGGTATAGGTAAAAATACACCCCAAAACACATTGCCCTACTTCTCCTGAGTACGGCAATACCCCATGTGTGCCACTTTTTGCATCCAAGATGCGCAAATGGGCCCTAAAACCAATGAGTACCTTTAGGATTTTACAGGGCATTTTACGCATTTGGATTCTCACGCTTTAGGGGCCCCTAAAATGCCAGGGCAGTATAAATACCCCACAAGTGACCCCATTTCGGAAAGAAGACACCCCAAGGTATTCTATGAGGGGTATGGTGAGTTCATGTAAAATTGTATTTTTGGCACAAGTTAGTAGAATATGAGACTTTGTAAAAAAAAAAAAAAATCCATTTCCGCTAACTTGTGACAAAAATAAAAACTTCCATGAACTCACTATGCCCCTCAGTGAATACCTTAGGGTGTCTACTTTCGGAAATGGGGTCATTTATGGGGTATTTCTACTGTCTGGGCATTGTAGTACGTCAGGAAACAGGACAGGTGCTCAGAAAGTCAAAGTGCGGAAATTCACTTTTTGCACTATAGTTTGTAAACGCTATAACTTTTACCCAAACCAATAAATATACACTTATTGCATTTTTTTATCAAAGACATGTAGAACAATAAATTTAGAGAAAATTTTTAGAGAAATGTAGTTTTATTTGACAAATTTTCCAACATAAAGTGAAAAATATCATTTTTGCAAAAATTTCATCAAAAAAAGTAAAATATCAAAAAAGTAAAAATGTCAGCAAGAAAGAAATAGCACCAAATGAAAGCTCTATTAGTGAGAAGAAAAGGAGGTAAAATTCATTTGGGTGGTAAGTTGTATGGCCGAGCAATAAACGGTGAAAGTAGCGTAGTGCAGAATTGAAAAAAGTGGCCTGGTCTTTAAGGGTGTTTAAGCTAGGGGGGCTGATGTGGTTAAATTCCCAATCCACCCCTGGTTCTGGGCTCCTGTAAGAAAGGCGGACATAGCAGAGCTGAAGAGGGTTCGGAGGAGGGCAACTAAAGTAATAACTGGAATGGGTGGACTACAGGACCCTGAAAGATTTTCAAAATTAGGGTTATTCACTTTAGAAATAAGCAGACTTAGGGTGCTTTCACACTAGCGTTTTTACTTTCCGTCCTAGAGTTCCGTCCTCGGGGCTCTAGGACGGAAAGATACTGATCAGGATTATCCCAATGCATTCTGAATGGAGAGAAATCCGTTCAGGATGCATCAGGATCAGTCTTCAGTTCAGTCTTTTTGACTTTTCAGGACGGAGATAAAACCGCAGCATGCTGCGGTTTTATCTCCGTCCTGAAAAGCCTGAACACATGACTGAACGCTTGATCAGGCCTTAAGTCCCATTGACTTACATTGGGGCCGGATCCGGCATAAAAAAAATCCGTCCTTCAGGTGTGCGCATGCGCAGACCTTTAAAACAGTGAAAAAAATACAAGACGGATACGTCTCTCCGCATGGCAAACGGAGAGACGGATCTGCACTTGCAATGTATTTGTAGACGGATCCGCAATCCGGATCCGTCTACAAATGCTTTCAGTTGTCATGCGTTGTGATGGATCCGGCGGGACGGAAGTGCACGCCGGATCCACACAACGCAAGTGTGAAAGGGGCCTTAGGGGAGATCTAATAACTATGTATAAATATATCAGGGGTCAGTACAGAGATCTCCCCCATCATCTAGGTATCCCCAGGACTGTGACTGTGACGAGGGGACATCCTCTGCGTCTGGAGGAAAGAAGGTTTGTACACAAACATAGAAAAGGATTCTTCACGGTAAGAGCAGTGAGACTATGGAACTCTCTGCCTGAGGGGTTGGAAGTCAACTTGCAGGATAACAGGCTGAACTATGTTACTATGTTACTATATACTTTGGGGGGCTGAGGGTGTTATTCTATATTCTGTGAGGGGCTGAGGGTGTTCTATTGTATACTGTGTGGGGCTGGGGTATTATACTGTAAACTTTGTGGGGTTGGGGGTGTTATTCTATAAGCTGTGTGGGGCATGGGGAGTTTATGCTGAATACTATAAGAGGCTGGAGTGCTATACTGTGTGGGGCTGGTGGTGTTATACTGTACATTATGAGGAGCTGGAGATGTTATGATGTAAACTGTGTGGGGCTGGTGTTTTGTACTATATACTGTGTGGGGCTGGTGTGTTGTACTATATACTGTGTGGGGCGGAGGGTGTTATACTGTAAACTGTATGGGGCTGGTGTGTTGTACTATATACTGTGTGGGGCGGAGGGTATTATACTGTAAACTGTATGGAGCTGGTGTGTTGTACTATATACTGTGTGGGGCTGGGGTATTATACTGTAAACTGTATGGGGCTGGTGTGTTGTACTATATACTGTGTGGGGCTGGGGTATTATACTGTAAACTGTATGGGGCTGGTGTGTTGTACTATATACTGTGTGGGGCTGGTGTGTTGTACTATATACTGTGTGGGGCTGGTGTGTTGTACTATATACTGTGTGGGGCGGAGGGTATTATACTGTAAACTGTATGGGGCTGGTGTGTTGTACTATATACTGTGTGGGGCTGGTGTGTTGTACTATATACTGTGTGGGGCTGGTGTGTTGTACTATATACTGTGTGGGGCTGGTGTGTTGTACTATATACTGTGTGGGGCGGAGGGTATTATACTGTAAACTGTATGGGGCTGGTGTGTTGTACTATATACTGTGTGGGGCTGGTGTGTTGTACTATATACTGTGTGGGGCTGGGGTGTTATACTGTAAACTGTATGGGGCTGGTGTGTTGTACTATATACTGTGTGGGGCGGAGGGTATTATACTGTAAACTGTATGGAGCTGGTGTGTTGTACTATATACTGTGTGGGGCGGAGGGTGTTATACTATATAGCTGTGATGGCTAACCTCTGGCACTCCAGCTGGGGTAAATGGCTGTTCTCAGAACTCCATAGAAATGAATGGAGCATGATTGGAGTCGTAGTTTCACCACAGCTTGAGTGCCGGAGGTTAGCCATCACTGCTATATACTGTGTAGGGCTGGGTGTGTTATACTATATACCATGTGGATCTGGAAGTGTTATATTATATACTGTATGGGGCTGGGGGTGTTATGCCATATATACCTATGATGAGGATAATTTCTTCAAAGGATTCCTAGGCGTATGCAATCCATCTGTGCTCCCATACTATAAGACTTAGGAAGTGTTGACATGTTGAGGGTTAAAAATCTGCTTACATTCTGCTTCAATTAAATGGAGAAAATATGTGTAGATTTTTGTCTGTGTTTTGAAAAAAACAATAGAATAGAATAGAAAACCCACAGACTAGCCCAACTGAATGACAATGGGACTGATCCTCACGCAGATTTGTAGAGCCACTGTGTTAGAAATCTTTGGATTACTGCCGTGGACACTTTTGTAAAATACATGTCAAATTTGCCATAGGCAACTCTTCTATATATGAATTTAACCTAAGAAAAACTACACTATCAGCAGGTCCCGAAATCTGCAGATGTCAGGGTTTGCTGGGAGATGTAGTTCCCAACAGATTGAGGGGACAAAGAACCTTTTAATGAGCGCCTGGCAAGCCTGCTTAAGGGAAGATATATAAGGAAGGGGGTAAGGCATGTTTATGTGTCTTGTACTGAACCCCACCTTTTGTCTGTGCTTACTACCTTCCTCTTGTGTCTCTGTCCATGGTACAGCCTTCTTATGTTCTGCTGTGGAGCTTCACGTGCCTTGTGCAGCCTGTTGCTTGAGCTTTGGTGAGGGCCTCTCACCTGTGATCCCGCTGTCATGTTATATGTAGGATGTAGGTGCAGTGACCAGGTTTGAGGTTGCCCCAATGCAACGCTGGGACCGCCAGACACCATCAAGGTGTTAGCACATGTTACTGCTCTTTGGAAGGTGTGGTGCACCCCAATGCAGAGTCAAGGTCTGCAGCAGTGGTGTACCTCCACAGGAGGAAGACAACACAGCTGCTAAGGACCAGAGGGAGAAGGGGATCTAGCAGTGGAGTAAAGGCTCCGCCCCCTTATTAAACTTCATCTGGTCTTCCATTTCGAGTCCTTACCTGCCTTCTGGCTCCAGGCCAGTCCTAATGAGTACTCTTTCTTCTCTGCTGGGTTGGCCAATCAGCACTAGCAGAGCCTGCTGTTGATTGTTTGGCCTCGCATCCAACAATAAATTTTAGTTAACTGCAGACTTAATTTTTCTGTCAGCCCCTCCACAGTAAGGTTAATGCCTACATTAGAGATTTAAGTAAATGTACCCCCCCCTCCCCCACCACCACCACTACCTCAGTCTCTCTTTTTAAACTGCAGGGAAAGGTACTGATGGAGGCAGGGGAGCACCCAGGAATTTTGTCTAGGGGGGGCTGGTCTGAAAAGAAAAAGCTGTAGCCCCTTCTCCAAATAAAAATGTCTCCTGCAAAAAATGTTGGTCCCTCCTATATATAATAGGCCACTCCCAACAAACGCTGTTCAGCTGAAATGATATTGTTGAGGATGAGGGTAAGAGTCTCTCACTCATCTTCCATAGACACACTGTACTCAATACTCAGGGCCCTGACATAAAGCTACTGTACTCACTCATACTGCCCCCCCCCCCACGTAGTTCCGTGGCAGGAGCTCTCACAGTTTCACTTCCTCCCTCCTAGTCCTTAAGGCACCAAAAGAGGAGTGGAGGAGGAGCTGCGTGATATTGAAGGTGTGTAGGTCCGGGTGGGGTCACGGCTCTACACATCATACAGAGGGGAGGGCGTGCCCTGGCTGCACTGCCTTCTTCACATTATACAATAGACAACAGTAGGCTACAGCCAGGAAGCTTTTCCGCTCTTCTCCCTCCCCAGATCCTGCTAAAGGCCTGTTGTTCCCCCCACCATCTTGCCACCCGCCCGTAGCCTGCTGCCCCCCTTGGCCGTCCTCACCCAGCTCTGAATCCTCATTCTGGGGGGAGGAGCCAGAGCATCTCCTCTCCTACATAGTGCCACATACCTCTTACATCCAGTGATGTTACCTTTGATGTAGATGTTCTCTTTCCTCATCTTCTCCATTCAGACCAGACCTCCATGATGATTTTTCAACCATCTCTCGTTTCTGCAGAGATTGACAAACAGACATTAGTTTCCCACTTTTACATCATCTTCACATCTTCTGAACACCCTTTACTGCCACCTCTAATACTGTGCTCCCCAATACTATAGTGCCACCAGAGGCCCCATAGTACTGCTCTCCCCTATAGTGCCTCCCATTATGTGCCAGTAAAAAAATGCTCCCTTAGTGCCAGATACCATAGTGCCCCCTATAATGTGCCAGTAAAAAAAAGCCCTCTTAGATCCCCTAGATGCCCCCATAGTTCTCCTCTCCCCCATGGTGCTCCTCCCACATTGTGCCAGTGAGAAATGCCCCCATAGTGCCCCCGTAATGTGCCAGTAAGGAATGCCCCCACATGCCCCCTATAATGTGCCAGTAAGAAATGGCCCCAGATGCCCCCATAGTGCCCCCCCCCCGTTATGTACCAGTAATAAATGCCATGAGGACGGCGATACAGATGTATATGGAGATGAACAATTTCACAATGGAAGAGCTCATCTCCTACTGCCCACCACCACCGCAATTAGATCCAGGGCTGTGCCGCCTGAGGCGATCGGTGGTGCGGTCCTGAATGAGTAAAAAAAAAATTAATGGCTCTAGGGGGGTCCAGACCCGTTGGCATATATAGGTAAAGTTTGGGTCAGTCAATAGACCATCTCTTACCATAGCTATATATTAAAAGGGTTGTCCAGCTTTTTACAAATGATGGCCAGCATCACTATCTAATCTCCTGCACGCTCACCAGTCAGCTGTTCTGTAGACCCTCCATTGCCAGAAGAAGGCGCCTGAACTAAACCTCTCTATCCAGTGTATAGTGGACAAAGCTGGTTACTGTAGCGCTGCTCCAAATGAAGTGAATGCTGCAGTAACCAGCTCTATCCACTACACAGTGGAGAGAGCTGTTTAGTTCCTGTGCTGACTTCTGGCACTGAAACTCCTGCAGAACAGCAGATGAGGCTGGAGTGTCAGACTGTCGCTGATGAGATCATTATGGCCTGTCGTCAGGATGAGCCATCCATTGTAAAATGCTGGACAACCCTTTTAAGCATCAAATATTTACACTTGTTGGGGGCTTTAAACTTGTGGGGGGCTAGGAATGGGGCACAAGGGCCGAATTCAGATTCTTGCTATGTACGCCTCTGGTCTGCAGTAAACTAGTGTGCTTCTTTACTGCACAAAACAATGTAGGCAAGGCACTGAGCTGGCTTTTCTAGTCTCCTCCCTGGCAGAAGACAGTTTTATGTTGAGGAAAGGCCTGAGCTAGCTGCCCCCCCCCCTCTCAGGAGGCTGGTACCCTGGATAAAGGCTAGTGGCCTACAGTCTGTGTCTCACCCATCTCAGCGTCTTCTTCTGGTCACTCATCCAGTCTGGCAGAATCTCTCCATTCAACTAAGCCCTGGTCTCTATCTGCAGACTGGCAGAATCTCTTCTACCAAACACTGGTCCATATTTGCCGCATACTAGGGGCTCTGATTGTTCTCCTTATATACAATTGCTAGCTGAACTAGAACCATTTAGTGGAAGGGAAGGAGTAAAGAAGCACAGCCTAAACAGAAACAATGTTGCAATTTTAGAATGTCATAGACTAGTATAGAGCTTTAACCCCTTAAGGACATAGGACGTATGGGTACGCCCTAATGTCCGAGTCCTTAAGGACACAGGACGTACCCATACGTCCTAAATTAAATCGCGTATTAAAAAAAAAAAATGCTGAGGGGGGTCGTGTAACCCCCCCGCATCAGCGATCGCAACAAACCGCATGTCAATTCAGACATGCGGTTTGTTGCGTTTCCGGTCCATTCGGGTCCCCGGTGACCCCATGAACCGGAAAGGAACGGTGATTGGTGGTGTGATATCACCACCAATCACCGTCTAGCTTTGGGGCGGTGGCAGCGGTAGTTCAAGCTGATTGGCTGGTGCGGAGGAGGCGGCAAGTTCAAACGGCGCCGCAGCACTCTCCTCCTCCCATTCGTTGCAGCGCCGCCATTGTGAAAGGAGCTCGTCGCTGGATCCTGAGAGCCTGGACCTGCATCCCCATCGCCTGGACCTGCATCCCCATCGCCTGGACCTGCATCCCCATCGCCTGGACCTGCATCCCCATCGCCTGGACCTGCATCCCCATCGCCTGGACCTGCATCCCCATCGCCTGGACCTGCATCCCCATCGCCTGGACCTGCATCCCTAGCAGCACCTTCAGGTAGGACAGGGAAAGGAAGGGAGAGGGAATATTTAGGCAGGGATAGTGAGGGAAAGTTATGTATGGAAAAAAAAAAATCTTGACTTAGGCGCCTGGACCTGCTTCCCCGCCTGGACCTGCTTCCCCGCCTGGACCTGCTTCCCCGCCTGGACCTGCTTCCCCGCCTGGACCTGCTTCCCCGCCTGGACCTGCATCCCTAGCAGCTCCTTCAGGTAGGACAGGGAAAGTAAGGGAGAGGGAATATTTAGGCAGGGATAGTGAGGGAAAGTTATGTATGGAAAAATAATTTTTTTACTTTATTTTAGGCACCTGGTTCCAGTGTCAAACCCAAGGCACCACCAGCATCCCCAGCACCACCTGCATCCCCAGCACCACCCCCAGAGCCACACATTTATTTATTTTTTGTGCGTGCGCTGACTGTGGCCGGCACTCTTTAGGTCCGGCCACTGTTAGCACATAGCCTATTCAACCGCTGATCAGCTTTCCGCTGCTGATCAGCGAGTTTGAATTTTTATTTAGCGAACACCCGCCCCACACACACGCACACCAAATAAAGTTTTACACGCACGCACATACACACGCACACACACATACCCATGGCCCGCCAGATGTTCTCAGTGGAGGAGGCATATGCCCATATGCTCTCCGACACCGAGAACGCCAGTGAGAATGACGATGACCCCACCTTCCTCCTGTCATCTGCATCCTCCTCATCATCATCTGATGATGATGAGCCCCCGAGGCGGCGGAGACGCCGCCAGGCAGAACCAGGGCCCTCACATGCTAGGGACCCGTGGCCCACCCCAGTACGAGCAGCCCTGGGGCTCGTGCTGGTTTTCCGGCCCACCAAATAAGCGCACCGGAGCCCCCACCGGTGAACTTAGCTGGTGTCCCCCAGTGGACTACGAGCCTGCGATTTCGGATTTTGTTGGCAATCCTGGAATCCAGATTCCCACAGTGGGGTTCACTGAAATAGACTTTTTAGTTTTTTCAGTGACCCACTTGTGAATCTGATGGTGGAGCAGACGAGTCTGTACGCCCAACAGTTCGTCACTCAGCACCCAGGCTCCTTTTGGCTAGACCCGGTGGCTGGACGCCAGTCAGTGCAGCCGAGATGAGGACATTTTGGGGCCTCGTGCTGCACATGGGTCTAGTGCAAAAACCAAGTGTCAGGCAATACTGGAGTGGGGACGTCCTCTACCAGACCCCACTGTACAGTATGGCCATGACACGCTCGCGTTTTGAGGCCATACGGAAATGCCTGCATTATGCAGATAATGCAGCATGTCCCCCAAGGTGATCCCGCCTATGACCGGCTGTACAAGATACGGCCGATCATCGATCACTTTGGGGCCGCATTCGCGCAGGCCTACGTACCTGGAAGGGAGGTCGCGGTTGATGAGTCTCGTTGCTTTCAAGGGAGACTCGGTTTCCGCCAATACATTCCCACTAAGCGAGCGAGGTATGGCGTGAAAATGTACAAAATTTGTGAGAGTACCTCAGGGTACACTTACAAATTTCGTGTGTCTGAGGCGAGATTCCCGTATTGAACCCCAGAATGTCCCCCACTCTGGGTGTTAGCGGGAAACTCGTGTGGGACCTTATGCACCCACTGCTGGATAGGGGTTACCACTTGTACGTGGATAACTTTTATACCAGTATTCCCTTGTATCAGGCCCTCTACGCCAGATCCACGTTCGCTTGTGGGACTGTGCGGAAAAATCAGCGGCCTCCCTGCCTACCCCTCCAGGTACCTATCCCCAGGGTGATACCCGTGCCCTTACTTGTGGAAACCTGCTGTTGGTCAGGTATAAGGACAAGAGGGATGTCCTTATGCTGACCACAATCCACTGATAACGGCACCACCCCGTCTCTGTGCGAGGTACCATGGCAACGGTCCTCAAGCCCGATTGTATCGTCGACTACAATCGGTATATGGGTGGAGTTGATCTATCTGATCAAGTTCTCCAACCATATAATGCCATGCGGAAAACCCGGGCATGGTACAAAAAGGTTGCGGTCTACATGGTGCAGGTTGCCATGTACAACGCTTTTGTACTATCCCGAGCGCTGGCAGCACAGAGACGTTCCTCCAATTCTATGAGGCAGTCCTCAAGGACCTGATCTTTTCAGACCGGGAAAGAGCAGGTCGGAGTACCTCGGGAGTGGAGGGCCCGGATCGTCCCTGGCCAACATTTTCCAGGTGTGGTCCCCATACTGGAAAGAAGGGACGAACCCAAAAAAGTGCAGAGTGTGTCACAAGAGGGGGATACGGAAGGACACCACCACTCAATGTGACACTTGCCCCGATCATCCGGGCCTCTGCGTTATCAATTGCTTCAGGGAGTATCACACTTCCATGGAGTTCTAAATTTTATAATTCCCTACAGTCCCCTAGAAAATATATAAAAAACTATGGCTCTCAGACTTTGGAGACACAGAAACAACTTTTTTTTCTCCAAAAATGTTATTAGTATTAGTGCTCAAACTGCGGCCCTTCAGATGTTGTAAAACTACAACTTCCAGCATGTCCAGACAACCTACAGCAAGACATGGTGGGAGTTGTAGTTTTACAACATCTGGAGGGCCGCAGTTTGAGGATGCCTGTTTTAGTGTCTCCAAAGTCTGAGAGCCATACATATTGGGCATCGTCGCGTCCGTAAAAATCTGCTCTATAAAAATAAAATTTGACCCAACCCCTCGGATAAACAGCGTTAAAAAATTTAAAAAAATGAGTAAAAAAAAGCCATTTTTAGTCAAATAACATTACAAAAAGTGTAATAGCGAGCGATCAAAAAGTCATATGCACCCCCAAATAGTGTTATTAAAACTGCCATCTCATCCCGCAAAAAATGAGCCCCTACATTAGACAGTCGCCCAACCAAAAAAAAATTGTAGCTCCCAGGCTATGGAGATAGTAAAATTATTTATTTTTGTTCCTAAAATGATAATACAGTATAAAATCTAAACAAATTGTATAAAGTAGACATATTAGGTATCGCCGCGTCCGTAACAATCTGCCCTATAAAGATAAAACTTGACCCAACCCCTCGGATAAACAGCGTTAAAAAAAAAAAAAAAAATGAGTAAAAAAAAAGCCATTTTTAGTCAAATAACATCACAAAAAGTGTAATAGCGAGCGATCAAAAAGTCATATGCACCCCAAATAGTGTTATTAAAACTGCCATCTCATCCCGCAAAAAATGAGCCCCTACATTAGACAGTCGCCCAACCCAAAAAAAAATTGTAGCTCCCAGGGTATGGAGATAGTAAAATTATTTAATTTTTGTTCCTAAAATGATAATATAGTATAAAATCTAAGCAAATTGTATAAAGTAGACATATTAGGTATCGCCGCGTCCGTAACAATCTGCCCTATAAAGATAACATTTGACCCAACCCCTCAGATAAACAGCATAAAAAAAAAAAAAAAAGGTGCCAAAACACTAATTTTTAGGCAAAATTTCCATTTTTATCTATTTTTCCGGTAATAAAGCAAGGCTTAACAGCCAAACAAAACTAAATATTTATTGCCCTGATTCTGTAGTTTGCAGAAACACCCCATAGGTGGTCGTAAATGGCTATATAGCCACACGGCAGGGCATAGAACGAAGGGAACGCCATATGGTTTCTGGAAGGCAGATTTTGATGGACTGGTTTATTTACACCATGGCCCATTAGAAGCCCCCTGATGTAGCCTAGACTAGAAATTCCAAAAAGTGACCCCATCTAAGAAACTACACCCCTCAAGGTATTCAAAAATTACTTTACAAACTTTATTAACCCTTTAGTTGTTCCACAAAACTTAATGGTGAAAGGAGAAACAATTTTAGAATTAAATTTTTGTTACCTTGCCTCCAAAAAAGTGTAATATAGAGCAACCAAAAATCATATTTACCCTAAAATAGTACCAAAAACAACCACCACCGTATCCTGTAGTTTCCTAGATGGGGTCACTTTTATGGAGTTTCTACTCAAGGGGTGCAGCAGGGGGCTTGAAAGGGTATATGGTGTAAATAAACCAGTCCAGCAAAATCTGCCTTCCAAAAACCATATGGCGCTCCCCTTCTTCTATATCCTGCCGTTTAGCCAAATAGTAGTTTAGGACCACATATGGGGTGTTTCTGCAAACTAGAGAATCAGGGCAACCCATATTGAGTTTTGTTTAGCTGTTAACCCATTTTTCCAGTAATAAAGTAAGGGTTAAAATGGAAAATTTTCCAAAAAGTTGAAATTCCAAAATTGTTTCTCCATCTGCCATTAACTGTTGTGGAACACCTAAAGGGTTAACAAAGTTTGTAAACCCAGTTTTGAATACCTTGAGGGGTGTACTTTCTTAGATGGAGTCACTTTTTGGAATTTCTGTTCTTGGGTGCATCAGGGGGCTTGCAATAGGACATGGTGTAAAAAAACAGTCCTGCAAAATCTGCCATCCGAAACCCATATGGCACCCCCTCCTTCTATGTCCTGCGGTTTGGCCAAACAGTAGTTTAGGACCACATATGGGGTGCTTTTGCAAACTAGAGAATCAGGGCAACCCATATTGAGTTTTGTTTGGCAGTTAACCCTTACTTTATTACTGAAAAAATGGATTTTATTGGAAAATTTTCCCAAAATCGAAATTCCAAAATTGTTTCTCCATCTGCCATTAACTGTTGTGGAACACCTAAAGGGTTAACAAAGTTTGTAAACCCAGTTTTGAATACCTTGAGGGGTGTACTTTCTTAGATGGAGTCACTTTTTTGGAATTTCTGTTCTTGGGTGCATCAGGGGGTTGCAATTGGACATGGTGTAAAAAAACAGTCCTGCAAAATCTGCCATCCGAAACCCGTATGGCGCTCCCCTCCTTCTATGTCCTGCAGTTTGGCCAAACAGTAGTTCAGGACCACATATGGGGTGTTTTTGCAAACTAGAGAATCAGGGCAACCCATATTGAGTTTTGTTTGGCAGTTAACCCTTACTTTATTACTGGAAAAATGGATTTTATTGGAAAATTTTCCAAAAATCGAAATTCCAAAATTGTTTCTCCATCTGCCATTAACTGTTGTGGAACACCTAAAGGGTTAACAAAGTTTGTAAACCCAGTTTTGAATACCTTGAGGGGTGTACTTTCTTAGATGGAGTCACTTTTTGGAATTTCTGTTCTTGGGTGCATCAGGGGGTTGCAATTGGACATGGTGTAAAAAAACAGTACTGCAAAATCTGCCATCCGAAACCCATATGGCGCTCCTCCTTCTATGTCCTGCGGTTTGGCCAAACAGTATTTTAGGACCACATATGGGGTGTTTTTGCAAACTAGAGAATCAGGGCAACCCATATTGAGTTTTGTTTGGCAGTTAACCCTTACTTTATTACTGGAAAAATGGATTTTATTGAAAAATTTTCCAAAAATCGAAAGTCTAAAATTTTATCTCCATTTTCCCTTAACTCTTGTGGAACACCTAAAGAGTTAACAAAGTTTGTAAACCCAGGTTTGAATACCTTGAGAGGTGTAGTTTCTAAAATGGGGTCATTTTTGGGTGGTTTCTATTATGTAAGCCTCACAAAGTGACTTCAGACCTGTACTGGTCCATAAAAAGTGGGATTTGGAGAATTTCTGAAAAATTTCAAAATTTGCTTCTAAACTTCTAAGCTGTGTAACATCCCCAAAAATAAAATAGTATTCCCAAAATGCTCCGAACATGAAGTAGACATATGGGGAATGTAAAGTCATCACTTTTTGGGGGTATTACTTGTATTATAGAAGTAGAGAAACTGAAACTTTAAAATTTGCTAAATTTTCAAATTTTTTTGTAAAATTTGTATTTTTTTACACAAAAAAATAAACTTTTTTGACCCAATTTTAGTAGTGTCATGAAGTACAATATGTGACGAAAAAACAATCTCAGAACGGCCTGGGTAAGTAAATGCGTTTTAAAGTTATTCACACTTAAAGTGACAGTGGTCAGATTTTGAAAAAATGGCCTGGTCCTTAAGGTGAAATAGGGCCGTGTCCTTAAGGGGTTAAGACAAGTATATGTGAATGACCAGACTGCTTTTCCAGGCACAAACAAGTCTTCAGTCCTTTTCCCCCTTCAAAACTGCATAGGCAGAAAGTCATAAAGTCTCTCACTATTAGCCGGCTGTGATTTAACCCTTTGCACAGTACAGTGCAACTATAGAGTAATAACAGTGCAAATGAACAGGATATATTACAATAAACATATAAATGCAATTCAACAATATCAAACAGTATAAGTGCACACAACAGCATAAATCACATGTAAGATAACCCTTCAAAGAGCCATAAAGTAGGGAGTTGATGGCTTTGCATAGTAGTAATAAGGGCAAATATCCATAGTCTAAAGTACCTGTGCTCCAGGGCACTACATAGGTGAGCGGTAGTAATTTACTAAACAGAGCGGTAGCAGCAAGAAGCTCCAATGTCATCGGTGACGAGGCGGGCCTCGGGGTGAGAACACAAAAAAGGGCCCTAGATGACAAGCCAGTTATGCAACCACATAATATACTGTCTGTACCAGCTCATGTTGTTTGCCGCTGGGGAAATTACATGTGGACAAAGTCTATATCATTGTAAAGGACCTGGTCAACAGCAGCAGTTTAGTGCACTGTGTTATGTGACTGTGATATCATTGTCACGTGACACAGCAGCAGAAGGGGGCCGAGTGCAAATGTACCATTCGCCCTATGGTTAAAATGGCCCTGCTTAAGTGGATTTGTGTGACCTGACTTATAATGCAAAATCCAGTTAGATGTCTTTAGGGTATTGAAGCCTGAAGCATTTATCATGTATAATATGTAGCACTTCAGCCTCCTGTAGCAAATGCAAGTCCACACCGAGATCTTTGCTTTACCCAGCATGAGTAAGGCCCCTTTCACATCAGCGTTTTTGCTTTCCGTCCTAGAGTTCCGTCCTCGGGGCTCTAGGACGGAAAGATACTGATCAGGATTATCCCAATGCATTCTGAATGGAGAGAAATCCGTTCAGGATGCATCAGGATGTCTTCCGTTCAGTATGTGAACGTTTTTTGGACGTTGACAAAACCGCAGCATGCTGCGGATTTGTCTCCGTTCAAAAATCCGGAAGACATGCCGCAAGGACGGATCCGGAATTAATGCCCATTGAAAAGCATTAATCCGGATCCGACTTTAAGCTAAATGTCGTTTCGGCGCATCCGACGTTTAGATTTAAAGAATGGTAATCATGGCAGCCAGGACGCTACTAAAGTCCCGGCTGCCATGGAAAAGCAGCAGGGAGAAAAGGGCGGAGAAGCTATTTACCTTCCGTGCGGTGGCGCTCCTTGATGACGTCACTGGTATAATGTAATATTTATTATGGCCATTCATTCTATTATCTATTATCGGGACGCTATTATCTCCTCAGGTCCGACTAGTACTTTATGCTTTTTGCAACACATATATATAACTAATACAGTTTACACATTGCGCTCCTGTAATGCCGCTTCTCTGGTTTCCATAGTAATGTGGCACATGCCGATCGTGTGACACTGATGTCAGCACTAATAGCAGTTATCAGAGGACTACTACGTCACCCCACATGCGCACTCAGCTTGCTCTTGAACGCCGACCTGACGCATGTTGGCGGGTTAACAGTCGTGACCCATGTGATATCTGATTGGTCAGTGATCGGGGGTGACTGATGACACGTGCATGAGTATCATATGTTGGATTTTCTTATCCCATTAATCGGTATTTTATATCTACGTTTACTTTTAATCTACCAGCAGGAACATCAGAAGAGATTTGTGTGAGCGCATGTATTTGATCTAATACCATATACTATTTTCATTATTTGTGATATTGATTTATGTATGACCTTTGTGATGTCATCAGGAGAGGATGGGCTAACCTTGTGGGCTGTACTTCTCACCAATGGGATTATGAAACTATGTATTTATATGCTTCACTGAGGTTAAGATATATGCTTGATAATGGCCCCATATTGGGTCGAAACGTTGCACTTTTTTGTGGTGGAATAAGGAAGATTTAACTAAAGACTTGAGTGCTAGCATTTTTTTCCTATCTCTGTAGTTCCATGCCAGTGGCTATTTTAGCATTTGCAGTGTCCTTGGAACTGCATGTGTCCTGCTTGTTCGCCAGGGACATTAGTCTAATAATTTTTTGGTAGCTCAGTGGAGGAAAAAATCCTTTCGTTCTGAAAGGTCAAGTCCACCTGCATTACCTTTTTTATAATTTAGCAGTGACATACTGCATTTCTATAGTTGAGGGCAAAAACCTGTATTGTAGTGCCACAGAGCACTTTAGCGTACAACGCTGAAAAACCTATTTTATAATTTAGCAGTGACATACTGCATTTCTATAGTTGGGGGCCAAAACCCGTATTGTAGGGCCACAGAGCAGTTTTGCGTATAAAGCTGAAAAACCTATTTTATATTTTAGCAGTGACATACTGCATTTCTGCACATGCAGCCCATGCCCATCAGTCTTTCACCTCATCCCCTTGCAAATCAGCCAAGCAGTCTGAGCCCCAAGTCATGCAGCAGACTCTTATGCTTTTTGACATCCACATAGCCCTGCCCCAGAAGTGGAAGACATTGAATGCACTGATGCCCAACCACTTATGTTGCAGGATGAGGACATGGGAAGACCACCGTAGCATGTCTCTGATAATGACAAAGCACAGCTGCCAACTGCTGCGGCTTTCTGCAGTGTGCAGACCGACGAGGAGAGCAGGGGTCAAGAATGGGTGGAAGATGATGTGGAGGATGATGAGGTCCTAAACCCCGACTGGACTCAAGGTCATGCTAGTGACGTGTGCAGTTCTAAGGAAGAGGCGGTGGTTGCAAAGAGGCAACAGCACAGCAAAAGAGGAAGCAGGGTGCAAAAGCGGAGTGGAGGTCCCCGAGACAGTACGCCTGCTACTGCCCACCGCACCCATTCACCGAGCACACCAAGACCTGCTCCAAGGAGTTCATTAGCGTGGCAGTTCTTCACACAATGTCCTTACGACAACACACAAGTGGTTTTAACGTTGTGCCATCAGAGCCTGAAGCGAGGCATAAACGTTCTAAACCTGAGCACAACCTGAATGACCAGGCATCTACATGCAAAGTACGAACTGCAGTGGAGTAAACACCTTAAAAACAAGGAACTCACTCAGGCTCCCCCTGCTCCCTCTTCTGCTGCTGTCTTTGCCCCTTCCTCCACCTATGGAGTCAGCAATACCATCACCAAGCATCTCCACCATTTCACACGCAAACGTTCAGCTGTCCATCTTCCAAACACTGGAGAGAAGGAGGAAATACCCACCCTCGATCCCTGGCCCTGAATGTCAGCATTTCAAAATTTCTGGCCTTTGAAATGCTGTCATTCCATTTGGTGGAGACAGATTGTTTTAAACAGCTGATGGCGGTGGCTGTCCCCCAGTAAGTTGTCCCCAGCCGCCACTACTTTTCCAGGCGAGCCGTCCCTTCCCTGCACAACCAAATGGAGGATAAAATCAAGTGTGCACTGCGCAACGTCATCTGTGGTCCACATAACCACAGAATCATGGACCAGTAAACACGTGCAGGGTCGCTAAATCTCCCTAACTGCACACTGGGTAAATGTAGTGGCGCCTGGGCCCCAGGCGAATAGCGGTTTTGCGCATGTCCTTCCACAACCAAGGATCGCAGGGTATTATTTTTTGCCTCCTGTTGCCTCCTCCACCTACTCTGCATCCTCCTCCTCCTCTTCTACCACCACCTCATCCAGTCAGTGAAAGAACTTCACCACCAACTTCAGCACTGCCCGGGGTAAACGTCACCAGGCAGTTTTAAAACTCATGTGTTTGGGGGACAAACCCCACAATGCACAGGAGCTTTGGAGGGGCATGGAAGAACAGACTGATGAGTGGTTGCTGCCAATTAGCCTCAAGCCCAGCCTGGTGGTGTGCGATAATGGGCGAAATCTTATTGCAGCTCTGGGACTAGTCGGTTTGAAGCCCATCCCTTGCCTGGCGCATGTGCTGAATTTGGTGGTGCAGAAATTTCTTAAAAACTACCCAGACATGTCAGAGCTGCTGCAGAAAGTGCGGTCCATCTGTGCGAGCTTTCAGCGTTTTCACCCTGCTGCTGTTCACCTTTCTGCGCTGTAGCAAAACTTCGGTCTTCCCGCTCACCGCCTCATTTGAGACGTGCCCACCAGGTGGAACTCCACCTTACATATGCTGGAGAGACTGTGCGAGCAGCAGCAGGCGATAGTGGAGTTTCAGCTGCAGCACGCACGGGTCAGTTGCTCTGCGGATCAGCACCACTTCACCACTAGTGACTGGACCTGCATGCGAGACCTGTGTGCCTTGTTGCGGTGTTTCTAGTACTCCACCAACATGGCCATTGCCGATGATGCCATTCTTAGCATTACAATACAACTCCTATGTCTCCTTGAAAAAACACTTAGGGCGCTGATGGAAGAGGATGTGGCACAGGAGGAAGAGGAGGAGGAAGAGGGGGGCATTTCACAGGGTTTCAGGCCAGTCATTCAGAAGTGGCTCAGAGGGTGGGTTCCTGCACCAGCAGAGGCCAGGTACACATTTGGCCATCCAGAGCACAGTTCTGGAGGATGAGGAGGATGAGGTAGAGGAAGAGGAACTGGGTTCTCACCAGGGTAGCACCCTACGCAGTTCACGGCCATAACTGGAGCGTGGCTGGGGGGATACAGAGAACACAGACGATACACCACCTACAGAGGACAGTTTATCGTTACCTCTGGGCAGCCTGGCACTCATGAGCGACTACATGCTGCAGTGCCTGTGCAATGACCGCAGACTTACCCACATTTTTAACTTGTGCTAACTACTGGGTTGCCACCCTGCTGGATCCCCATTACAAAGACAACTTTCCGTCCTTAATTCCCTCACTGGAGCGTGATAGGAAGATGTGCGACTACAAGCACATGCTGATAGACGCGCTCCTGAGGGCATTCCAAACTGACACGGGGGACAAGTGGAAGCATAAGACGAAGGCAGAGGAGGAGGAGGAAGAGGTCGCCAATGCAGCTGGGTCACGGAAAGCACCTCAGAAGGCAGGGTTAGCATGGCCGACACGTGGAAAAGCTTTGTCACCATGCCACAGCAACAGTCACCACCAGATGATATGGAACATCTTAGCAGGAGGCATTATTTGAACAACATGGTGGAACAGTATGTGTGCACATGCCTACACTTACTGACTGATGGCTCTGTCCCATTTAACTTCTGGGTCTCCAAATTGACAGCATAGCCTGAGTTTGCCATTTATGCCTTGGAGGTGCTGGCCTGCCCTGCAGCCAGTGTATTATCTGAATGTGTATTTAGCATGGCAGGGGGCGTCATTAAAAACAAACGCAGTCGCCTGTCCACATCCAACGTGGACAAGCTCACGGTCATAAAAATGAACTAGGCTTGGATCCCACAGGACTTGTCCGTACCTTGTGCAGATTGGACAATTATACCGGCATCAACCGTACATTCGTATACTAACGTGCACTAATTCTTTGTTTTCTTTTTATTTGTCCCATTATTTTGGGAGCTACCCCAATAAAAAATAAAAAAATACATTGTTGGCTTCCTCCTCCTCCTCCATCACCGCTTCCACCTACAACACCACATTCACAGCCTCCTCAACCTCTGACTCCACATCCACCTCCCCCTCTAAGTTGCAGGTTAATAATTTTTAATTTTTCTTTATTTTAGATTACTTTAAGTTATTTCCCTATCCACATTTGTTTGCATGGCACTTACCCACATTTTGCTGCCTGTTGCAGCCCTCTAGCCCTTTCCAGAACTTTTTTACAGCGATTTTATTGCCCAAAAGTTTGCATCCCCATTGACTTCAATGGGGTTCGGGGTAAAGTTTGGGTCAAGTTCCCGAAACTGAACCTTTTTGTGAAGTTCGGCTGAACCCGTCGAACCCGAACTTCCAGGTGTCCGCTCAACTCTACACGTGAGCTACGTTGGACTGATGGGGGTAGTAGTTATTTTACATAGTAACATAGTAACATAGTATATAAGACTGAAAAAAAAAATTGTCCATCCAGTTCTGCCTGTTTCCTACAAGTTGATCCATAAGAAGGCAAAAAACCTGAGGCAGAAGCCAATTTTCCCCACTTAAGGGGAAAAAATTCCCTGCTCACTGCTCTTACAGTAAAGAGTCCACAGTCTCACTGTTCTTATAGTAAAGAGTCGATAGTCTTACTGCTCTTACAGTAAAAAGTCCATAATCTCACTGCTGTTACAGTATAGAGTCCATAGTCTCACTGCTCTTACAGTAAAGAGTCCATAGTCTCACTGCTCTTACAGTAAAGAATCCATAGACTCACTGCTCTTACAAGAAAGAGTCCATAGTCTCACTGCTCTTACTGTAAAGAGTCCATAGTCTCACTGCTCTTACAGTATAGAGTCCATGGTCTCACTGCTCTTACCATAAAGAGTCCATAGTCTCACTGCTCTTACAGTAAAGAGCACACAGTCTCACTGCTCTTACAGTAAAGAGTCCATAGTCTCACTGCTCTTACAGTAGAGAGTCCATAGACTCACTGCTCTTACAGTAAAGAGTCTATGGTCTCACTGCTCTTACAGTATAGAATCCATAGTCTCACTGCTCTTAACATAAAGAAAAAGTCCATAGTCTCACTGCTCTTACAGTAAAGAGTCCATAGTCTCACTGCTCTTACAATAACGAGGCCATAGTCTCACTGCTCTTACAGTATAGAGTCCATGTCTCACTGCTCTTACAGTAAAGAGTCCATAGTCTCACTGCTCTTACAGCAAAGAGTTCATAGTCTCACTGCTCTTACAGTAAAGAGTCCATAGTCTCACTGCTCTTACAGTAAAGAATCCATAGTCTCACTGCTCTTACAGTAAAGAGTCCATAGTCTCACTGCTCTTACAGTATAGAGTTCATAGACTCACTGCTCTTACAGTAACGAGTCCATGGTCTCACTGCTCTTACAATACAGAGTCCATAGCCTCACTGCTCTTACAGTATAGAGTCCATAGTCTCACTGCTCTTACCAGTATAGAGTCCATAGTCTCACTGCTCTTACAGTAAAGAGTCCATAGTCTCACTGCTCTTACAGTAAAGAGTCCATAGTCTCACTGCTCTTACAGTAAAGAGTCCATAGTCTCACTGCTCGAACAGTATAGAGTCCATAGTCTCACTGCTCTTACAGTATAGAATCCATAGTCTCACTGCTCTTACCATAAAGAGTCCATAGTCTCACTGCTCTTACAGTAAAGAGTCCATAGTCTCACTGCTCTTACAATAAAGAGGCCACAGTCTCACTGCTCTTACAATAAAGAGGCCATAGTCTCACTGCTCTTATCATAAAGAGTCCACAGTCTCACTGCTCTTACAGTATATAGTCCATAGTCTCACTGCTCTTACAGTAAAGAGTCCATAGTCTCACTGCTCTTACAGTAAAGAGTCCATAGTCTCACTGCTCTTACAGTAAAGAGTTCATATTCTCACTGCTCTTACAGTAAAGAGTCCATAGTCTCACTTCTCTTACAGTAAAGAATCCATATTCTCACTGCTCTTACAGTAAAGAGTCCATAGTCTCACTGCTCTTACAGTATAGAGTTCATAGACTCACTGCTCTTACAGTAACGAATCCATGGTCTCACTGCACTTACAATACAGAGTCCATAGCCTCTCTGCTCTTACAGTATAGAGTCCATAGTCTCACTGCTCTTACAGTAAAGAGTCCATAGCCTCACTGCTCTTACAGTATAGAGTCTATAGTCTCACTGCTCTTACAGTAAAGAGTCCATAGTCTCACTGCTCTTACAGTATAGAGTCCATAGACTCACTGCTCTTACAGTAAAGAGTCCATGGTCTCACTGCTCTTACAGTACAGAGTCCTTAGCCTCACTGCTCTTACAGTATAGAGTCCATAGTCTTACTGCTCTTACCATAGAGTCCATAGTCTCACTGCTCTTACAGTAAAGAGTCCATAGTCTCACTGCTCTTACAGTAAAGAGTCCATAGTCTTACTGCTCTTACAGTACAGAGTCCATAGTCTCACTGCTCTTACAGTATAGAGTCCATAGTCTCACTGCTTTTACCGTAAAGAGCCCATAGTCTCACTGCTCTTAACGTGAAGAACCCTTTTCTATGTTTGTGTACAAACCTTCTTTCCTCCAGACGCAGAGGATGTCCCCTCGTCACAGTCACAGTCCTGGGGATAAATAGATTATGGGAGAGATCTTTGTACTGACCCCTGATATATTTATACGTAGTTATTAGATCTCCCTCAGTCGTCTTTTTTCTAGAGTGAATAACCCTAATTTTGATAACCTTTCAGGGTCCTGTAGTTGCTCCATTCCAGTTATTACTTTAGTTGCCCTCCTCTGAACCCTCTATAGCTCTGCTATGTCTGCCTTGTTCACAGGAGCCCAGAACTGTACACAGTACTCCATGTGTGGTCTGACCAGTGATTTGTAAAGTGGTAGGACTATGTTCTCATCACCGGCGTCTATTCCCCTTTTCATGCAACCCATTATCTTATTGGCCTTGGCAGCAGCTGCCTGACACTGGTTTTTACAGCTTAGTTTGCTGTTTATTAAAATTCCTAGATCCTTTTCCATGTCAGTGTTACCGAGTATTTTACCATTTAGTATGTACAGGTGACTTGCATTATTCCTTCCCATGTGCATAACTTTACATTGGTCCCAGTACTGACCCCTAGTGTTGATCACGAATTTTCGAATTGCGAATTTTATTTGCGAATATCAGCACTTTGAGAATTCGCAAATATTTAGAATATCGCAAAATATATTCGCAATTGCGAATATTCGTTTCATGCGAATTTTTTATATGCAAATTTTTGCATAAAAATTTGCCAAAAAAATGTGCATAAAATTTGCATAAAAATTTGCGTAAACATTCGCTTAAACTGGTATTTAAAAGGTATCTTAAGTGCCAGTTTATGCAAATTGTTATGCAAATTTTATGTGCATTTTTATGCAAATGTTATGCGAATTTTTTTAAGCAAATTTTAGCAATCAGAAAATGACTGGAGATTCCGAATTTGCGAATTTTCGAATATATGGCGAATTTTCGCCCAAATATTTACGAAATATCGCAAATTCGAATATTGCCCCTGCCGCTCATCACTACTGACCCCTGAGGTACCCCACTAGTGACAGAGACCCCTCCAGTACTGACCCCTGAGGTACCCCACTAGTGACAGTGACCCCTCCAGTACTGACCCCTGAGGTACCCCACTAGTGACAGTGACCCAATCTGAGTATCTACCGTTATTAACCACTCTCTGTTTTCTGTCACTCATCCAGTTACTTACCCACTTACAGACATTTTCTCCCAGTCCGAGCATCCTCATTTTATATACTAACCTTTTATGTGGTACAGTGTCAAATGCTTTGGAGAAGTCCAGATATACGACATTCATTGATTCGCCGCTGTCAAGTCTAGAACTTACCTCCTCATAGAAGCTGATTAAATTTGTTTGGCATGACCGATCCCTCATGAAGCCATGCTGATATGGCGGTATTTGTTTATTTTCATTGAGATATTCCAAAATAGCATCTTTTAGAAACCCTTCAAACAGTTTACCCACAACAGATGTTAGACTTACCGGCCTATAATTTCCAGGCTCTGTTTTTGGACCCTTTTTGAATATTAGCACCACATTTGCTATGCACCAATCCTGTGGAACATTCCCTGTCAGTATGGAGTCCGTAAATATCAGAAATAAAGGTCTGGCTATGACATTACTTAATTCCCTTAGGATACGAGGGTGTATGCCATCAGGTCCTGGCGATTTGTCTATTTTTATCTTTTTATGTCGCTGTTGTACTTCTTCCTGGGTCAGACAGGGCACTTTTAATGGGGAATTTACTTTTACATTCTGCATTTCATCTGACAGTTTATTTTCCTCAGTGAATATAGTGGAGAAAAAAATATTTAATAGTTTTGCTTTATCCTCGTCGCTTTCTGCAACACCCCCCTCATTGCTGTGTAGAGGGTCGACTCCTTCAGATTTATATTTTTACCATTTATATAATTGAAGAACATTTAAGGGTTAGTTTTACTCTCTTTTTCAATTAATCTCTCAGTCTCTAGTTTGGCAGTTTTTATTAGTTTTTTTTACATATTCTATTTTTTTTCTATAGTTTATCAGTGCTTCCTGGCTCCCCTCCTGTTCCTTAGCCTTTTATTCCTATACAGTATGTACCTCTCACAATTAGTTGTTACAATGCTTATAAAAATCTCCCATTTTGTGGCTGTATTGTTATTTTTAAGGACTTTGTCCCAGGTAGTTAGGTCTATGGCCTCGCTTAGTTGGCTAAATTTAGCTTTTTTGAAGTTTGGTATTTTTGTTTCTCCTCTTTTGAATGATAATTGGAAGGTTATTACTTTATGGTCACTATTTCCCAGGTGTCCCCCGACCTGCACGTCTGTTGTTCTATCAGGTCTATTGGTTAATACTAAGTCCAGTATGGCCGTCCCTCTAGTCGGGTCCTGAACCAGTTGGGAAAGGTTTTTGTCTTTGGCTATTGTCAAGAACCTGTTTCCTTTATGGGATGTACAGCTCTCAGTTTCCCAGTCTATATCTGGGTAGTTGAAGTCCCCCATAATAATGACTTTATTAGGATTTGCCGCCTCGTCTATTTCGCTTAGTAGCATTTTTTATGATGTTTTAGTACTTTATTTGGTCTGCAGAGTGCTGTTGCATCCTATATCTTTTTTGTGTATTTAGCTATAGCAACGTGCACCTGCATTGGGATGTGCCGACTGACCCCCTTTTCCTTGCAGTTTGTAGTAGAGTTGTGGCTGACTCCTAGTTGGTCTTGCACTCCTGATTAGCTTGTCTGCCACATGAGCTGTTTTTAATTAGCATAAGTATAAAGCTGTGGTCTGCATTTACTGGAAACCAGGTGAGGTACAGAGTAAGCTCAGTATGCATGTTGGTACCTGCCTTCCCTGTGCAGTGTCCCACTACCCACGTGGGTACTGCAAAGTTTTCGTATCATACTTTATGTGATTAACAGCCTGTTTATTGCTGCAATGTGCCTCTTATGCATAATCCCTACTTACAGAGTATCAGATTGCACTACATTGAGCCGACCACTAGGGGGGATAACACATCCCATATTTAAACCCAGCTCAGGCCTAGTTTTCTGAGAGTCTTCAGCCTGGAGCTTGAAATTGTCCACATCCTGTTGAAAATCAGCTAAAGAGTGGACACCAGCTAGAAACCTAGCTCCTAAAGGGATCTTATCCTACATATATCTTAAGGAATACAGACCCAAAGGGTATCGGTAATCCCTTCAAGCGCCTCTTGGACCTTTGGAGCTTACCAATGAAGAAATCAGCCTCCGGCAACCTCATGATCTGCACCGGGAGAACAGGGACCAACATAGAAGTCACCTACCAGGAAGCTAAATCTGAATCTTTAGACAAATACATAAACTTAAATATACACCTGTCAGCAGTTGATCATTGCAGCCTTGCCTCTATTAAACTGCAATAGACTGTATTTGCATACCTGGATGTTTATAGAGACTGTTTATTACTTGGAGTATACTCAATACTTGAAGCAACCTTCAGTAAAGTTACAAGTTGGATTTCACCATTGCGGTGTCAGTTTACAATTCCTCAATTACTACTGCTATAAAGGATTGTACCACCACAAAAGGTACTGGCATCACGACAAATCGGGGACCTTATCATAAGCACAATAATACTGACCAACAAGGGCACCTCTACTACCATCTGGCCCGTGTCCCTTATCAGAGCCTGCCCCAGAGAATCATTGTTCCTTTCTCCTCATAGCTTGTGCGAGCCGTGAGTAACCAGAACTGTATGTACCTCGACCTATCTAATACTCACACTGTGACCTCACGCATAATTCCCCTGTCAGGTCTGGCATACCGCATGAGGAATTATTTTGGCGTCACGAACAGGATACGGAAATATAATCAACTGTGTGCCATCATAAACTGTCTAAATTGCGGATGAGCCCCAGCTGTTTGAACTGTTATATTGCACTAAAGAACTGTTTGCAAAACTTTAAAAGTGACTGTATATACTGCACTTTATTGCTTCTACAAAACCGCATTGCCAAAACTGCAAAGTTGTGGATTATTTCAAAGTTACTATCACTGATTGCTGTATTTGAATGGACTTCTTCGTGTTTAAAATGGCCGCCTAAAGACTTGTCATTGTCTACTGTGTCATCACTAGGCAGCTTGGCGGGAGAAAGTAAGCCACACCCCCTGCAGAGCGGGAAAAGTTGATGTGCCACCCTGCATGCAAATATTTCTATTAATGACCCTGGTAGTAGGTAAGGTTTTCTATTATAAACTAATCATTATCAATTTAAACCTATCTTGACCTGTACCATTAATTGCTAAAAAATGGTTACTATGTGAAAAGTAATGAAATAAAATAAAAATAAAACCAAACAAATTAAATTGACATTGAGGATAAGTGCAAGTACTCAGAGCAAAACTCGTCAATATACACATGGTAAAGGAAAAAAGAGGACAGCCTCAGATCGCAGACAGGTGCAAGAAACACAATGGATAAGACAATCTAAGTCCCAATTCATGCGCAGTAGTGAATCCATCAAACATCTCAACATAATTTTAAAGTTCTAAGCAGAAGCAGATAGAGATACTACAGGCATAGTATCTCTATCTGCTCTATCTGCAGATAGAGATACTACAGGCATAAGACCAGCTTCAGAACCTAAGTCCACAAACATGCGCATTGAAAAAAAGGGAAAAAGAAGAACAGTCTAAGACTGTAGACATGCGCAAGAAACAAACTGAGTATAATATAGTCTAAGTCCACATACATGCGCAGTAGCTAACTCAGGAAACTGAGAAGGATATCTCTAAAAACATGCGCAGTAAATACGAATATGGGCAGACTATCTCTAAGTCCATGCGCAGATGCAGAAAGATACGTCATGATGACGGGCTGCTTTTCAATCTTTATTTACCATGTAATAAATAATCGCTAATATTCAGCATGCGCATTGCGATCAATATTAATTCGAATGACGCGACCGGCGGACATGACGTCTTTGTATGCGACGCGACGCGACGCGAAGATTGATGGGAATTCGCATGCAAAATTGCGCATCTTCTGGGACAGTTGGCTGGCAGAGTTGCAGACAGTAAGAAGATGGTGGGCCGCACATTTAGCGATCGAGAGGACAAACTGCTTATAACTGTAAGTATCAACTTTTAGTCTTGTTCTTAATGTGAATGCATATTAAAATCGCATCGCTTAATAAAAATCGCATTACGAAAAATCGCAAAAAAAAAAAAAGACAAGGGAGGGAAGTGGGGACGGGGGTCGAGGAATGGATATAAAATGAAGCCTTGTTGAAAGTGAAACTAATGATTGGGGTGAATGAGAATAAGAAGAGGAAAACACGACGACATATATTCGAATATGCGAATTTTCGAATATATTCGCAGACAAGGTGGTCACGGCACAGATCCAATGGCTAAAGCTGTCAGTAAAAAGACCATACAGAGAAACAAGTCTCGTCCCCAGTAATTGGTCATACATAGAGTGATGACATAAGAGGCGGAACCAGAGGCTTTAAAAGGTCACACCGAGCGGAGATTCAGCATTCACTGCCCGAACCCCTGATGACGCTAGGTTGCTAGCGAAACATGTCGGGGGGCAGTGCTGGGAAAAGCTTTTAAACAGCCTGAACACCTAAGCTTGTAGTACAGAATCGGACCACGATTAGAAGCGCGCTACTGCTAGTTGTGACAAGACAGTATGATAAACATTATAGCAAACACTTAGGTGTCCGGCTGACAATTTTAAAAGGGGAATAAGTTCAGGGAAAAATGTAATATAAAAATTAAAAGTTAAGTTTTAGCAATTAATGTTAGAGGTCAAGATAGGTTTAAATTGATAATGATTACCCTGTATGCAAATTAACCAGCAAAGGTACAGCCTACCATTCCTTTGGTGATCCGGGAGGCCGAGCTACACTCCGATTGCAGCACCGCCCCTCCTGGCCATGAAACCAGCTGAAGAAGAACACCGTGCAGGGGACTAGTGCGTGACGTTCTCGTGCGCATCGCGAGACCTGGCTTGCGAACAAGGAGGCATGGAACTACCTCAATACCAACCAACCTCCACGGAGATAAGCATAACTCCAAGCTCTTCTTAAGCCTGAAAACTTTGTTATAAGCAGCAAGGGGACAATTAACAAACACTTCTCCCAACTGCATTTCTGGCCTGCACCGAACCTTTTAAAGGGACATACACCCCCACTGGTTACCCATAGCAACCACATTCCAAACGTGCATAAAGTTCAGTTTAGCCTACAGTCTTCAAATAAACTGTCATTACCATGTCTGCACTGGAGGAAGCCGCGCAGCCTAACCTTAACGGCACCCCTGCAGTAGCTACAGCTGGCCCAAGTGCACCATCAGCTGCTGCAGCAGCAAGCATGATGCCACTAGCCATGCTCTACTACTTTGGGGCCCCTTGGTTCCCAAGATACTCTGGGGAAGCTCGCACCCTGAGAGACTTTAAAGAGAAAATGGGCTTTGTTCAGATTGTATCCTGTCTCCACAGAGCAGCAAATGGAAATGCTCCTAGCACAGCTGGAGGGAGCCTTACTCCGGGAAGGGAAGTCCTGGCCCCGCTCTGAACGGAGAACACTGGAACAAAATTTTTAGAGACTCTACTCCACCTTTGAACCTAAGACCGTATCCAAAGTAAAAATGAGGTTCTTCAGTACCAAACAACAAACCGGCGAGTCACTTTGAGATTTTGCTCTGTCTGTACAAGAAGCTTTTAGAGCAGTGATTCAAGTAGACCCCAGTGAGGCTGAGAACCAAGACAAAACTCTAAAAGAGCAATTTATTGAAGGTGTTAACACTGACACTCTAAAAAGCCAATTAAAAATGTTAGCTGCTCAATACCCAAGTGTCACCTTCCTAGATTTCAAAGAGCTAGCAATTAGCATTCTGGGAAAGAGTCCGCAGCAAGAGTCAGTTAAACCTACTGAAACACCTGTCCGTACGCCTGCTACACCTTCCAGGTGTCATACTGAGGCTAGTCAGGCAGCTCAAACTCCAGTTCCTGATGCTGTAGCGGCCTTAACCGAACAAGTGAACCTTTTGACAAAGAGCCTAGAAAAGGTGTGCAAAAAACTAGAACAATGGGAAAAACCTTTATTATTGAAGGATGAAATATTGTTGCCTAGAAAGCATTTCCCTCCTGATTACCAGGATATATACCCCAGAAGTCCTGGTGGGCGCTCAAATGACCTCTCCAACGCCCGCAGGCTACCTATCTGCACCTACTGCTATAAGTCAGGGCACACAGAAACAATGTGCTGGCAGTTAAATGGGAAACCTCCAAGGCAAGGGACCGCCCCTCAGGAGGTAAACCAACAAGTCCACAAGATCCCAACTGGATGCCCAGATATGTAGGATTCCGTCCAGAAGTAGCAATCCGAATTAACAGAATCCCCTTTGTTGCCTTACTGGACACCAGATCTCAGATCACTACCATCTAATGGCCTCAAGACTACCAAGCCATGGTAGAGCCCTTAGCGCTGGAAGATCATCCTCTAGTCAGAGCCGCAAGGTGCTTAGCAATGGCTTCCCAAGGCAAAGTGTCTGTCCGTCTCTTGAATGATCATCATGTTACCCTCACTAAACACTATCCTGTCTCTCAGTTGTTGCAAATTTCGTTCCAGGACGTCATCAGTGTGCCTGTCGCCAAAGTGGAACAATCTGCACAGAGCTCTAGTACTCCTGGAGATGCTCCGCCTGTATCCTGGTGGGAAGAACGCAATGTTGGAGACAGCTCAACACCCAAAAGCCAAATTGAAGGAATCCTCAACATTGTGAATGAACACCATCAAGCCTTCAGCAAATGCTCTACGAATTTTGGATGGTTCAAGGAATTAAACATACTATTCCTACCGGATCTCACCTTCCAATACAAGAGAGGTACCGGCCTACCATATACCAGTCGGTTAAACAAATGATCTGAGAAAAGAAAGACTCCAATATCATCCAAGACAGTCACAGCCCCTGGGCTGCACCACTAGCCCTCATTTGTAATATGGATGGAAACATCATATTCTGCATGGACTATAGAAAACTTAACCAAGTCTCTCACAAAAATGCCTATCCTTTACCCAGAATTGAAGAATCCCTGACAGCCTTAGGGTCATCAGCCTACTTCTCGACCCTTGACCTGACCAGTGGATACTGGCAAGTACCTATAGTTTCTGAAGACAAGGAGAAAACAGCTTTCACCACCCCCATGGGCCTATTTAAGTTTAATTACATGCCCTTAGGACTCTGTAACACTCCAGGGGCATTCCAACAACTCACAGAACACTGTCTAGGCCATAGAAACTTTGAGAACATCCTGCTCTATCTGGATGATGTCATCATCTATTCGAAGTCATACGAGGACCATTTGCAACACCTAGCAGAAGTCTTCCAAGTCCTCATCAAACATGGACTTAAAATTTAACCGTCCAAATGTTACCTATTGAAACCAGAGGTCAAATTCTTGGGAAATGTTGTCAGTGCAGAAGGTGATAAATATGATCCAGACAAATTAGCTGCAGTCCAGAATTGGCCTACTCCAACCCACGGTAAAGGAAGTAAGAAGTTTCCTCAGCTTTGCGGGTTACTATTGCTGCTTCATTCCTCACTTTGCCCAGATTTCTGATCCAATTCAGGAACTTATAAGAGGTCAACCAAAGGAGTATCAGAAAACTCCAATACCTGTGGAATGGAATGAATACAGGGAAATTGCCTTTCAACTCCTAAAAAAGAAATTGACCAAACCACCTTTCTTGGGATATCCTAACTACCAACAACCCTTCCAATCTGTATACGGATGCCAGCCAGAAAAGCCTGGGAGCTATCCTAGCCCAAGTACAAGAAGGACAAGAAAGAGTGATCACATACGCTAGTAGATCCCTGAGAGGAGCTGAAAAGAACGACCAGAACTACAGCTCTTTCAAATTAGAATTTCTTGCACTTGTGTGGGCTGTTACCGAATAATTCAAGGACTATCTTGCTGCCACTCCTTTCATAGCCTTCACGGACAAAAACCTACTGGCACATCTCAATACAGCTAAACTAGGTGCCTTGGAACAAAGATGGGCCTCTCGCCTTGCTAATTATAACTTTACTGTAAAATACAGAACGGGCAAATCCAATGAGAACACAGATGCCCTATCTCGCCTGCCTACCAAGGAAGACCTAACTGCATTCATAGATGTCTGGGAAGAAGAGGAGATCCTAACTGCTATAAAAACTTTGCCCGACAAGACATCATTTCCACCAGAGATAAAAGAGTCATAAATCCTCGTCTACGGGACAATCTTGAAACCCAAATTGACAAGGAAAGATGGATTAAGCTTCAATCAGAAAGTAGAGTAATTGGAGAACTACACGATTTCCTGACCAGCGGAAGAACACCTGAGGGAATCCGCAGAAGAAATGCAGACCCAGAACTGTTGAAGTTGTGAGAGACACTGGAAACAACTCTTTCTGCAAAAAGGCCCACTACTGAGAAGAAGCCTAGATCCAATTACCTTTGACCGGGTATACCAAATCTTGATACCCTGCTGAGATGCAAACATCATCCTCGACATGTACCATGACAAATCGGGACATTTTGGTGTGCAAAAGACAGAAGCTACCATCCGTAGACGTTTCTACTGGATTGGAATGGAGACATTGAAAAATGGTGCCAAGAGTGCTCCACCTGTGCTATTTGACGAGGTGAGAAGCATGACCAAAAAGCGCCTCTTCCCCACTGGAGATTGACCATGTAAAGCTGGAACCCAGTCGCTCAGGCTACACATACGCTATGACCATACTTGAAAATTATACTAAATTTGTTGTAGCCGTACCTGTTAAAGACTAGACCGCTAAAACAACTTCAGATACCTTCTGGAAACATTTCCTGTTGCCATACGGATGTCCAGAGAAAATCCTTACAGATCAAGGATCTGCCTTTGAGTCACCACTCTTCAAAGAACTGGGTTTGCTTCACAATTACACAAAAATCAGAACAACTGCTTACCATCCCCAAGGGAATGGACTTAGTGAGAAGATGAACCAGACCTTAATTGAAATGCTTAGAGCTGTGCCACCTGCTACCAGAAATGATTGGCCTACTCTTTTGCCTCAATTAATGTATACCTACAACAATACTATTCATTGTTCCACAGGGTATACACTTTACTATCTCATGTTTGGCCGACAAGGTAAACTACTTGCTGACCATACTTTAGATATACAAGTACCTGATGTCATTAATCCATTGCCAAAATCTGATTGGGTAAGCGAACACCAAAGACTTTTAGCTGATGCTCAAGAAATTGTCCACAAGAGACAACAAAAAGACTATGACCAATCTGCCAAAGCAGAGCCTCTTGAAATTGGTGATGTGTGGCTAAAAAACAACCATCGCACCAGCAAGTAGGACAGTAAGTGGCAAGGAGATCCCTACATCATCTCAGCTATCCCCAATCTAGCAACTCATACTTATGAGATCACCAGAGAAGGAAGGCCAACTCAAATAGTACATCACAATCGTCTGACACTGTGTACCAAGGAGATATATACTCCAGAAGAAATCCTTCCAAATGAGACTGTTGCAGAGGAAAATCAACCTCCAACTCAAGTACCTGAACTACCAATTAAGCCTGTAGAACCAACACAGACTGTTGAAAGACTGATGATGGAAATAGATCCTCTCAAATGGTTCTTTACTGCATGGTTAAACATTGCTGTGCCTACTTCAGTCCGTACAGTATCACATCAGCCAGAGTAACCACCTCAAGAACAAGTTCCAGTAGAACAAGAAACTCCAGAAGTTACCAGTTCCCTTAAACCAAGGTCAGAAGAAGAACCACTATTTCGCAGATATAGCCAAATTACAAAGGGACAACCACCTGCTCGTTATTAAGAGTGTCTACGGCAACAGCAGAGGAGGATGCTACCTGCCATCCCTGTCTAATGTGAATTACAAATTTGCTTTTTGGTAAAACTACAGAGCTGGGTAAGAGACTTCTTGACTTTGATTAATAGCCTTACTCCAAGGACTCTCTACAGTTTCCCTTGTTTGTTTTTCAACATTCAAGCTTGTGCCTGGAGGGGGCGTGGCCTGACTGGGGATGTGAGCAGACGTGCAGTGCTGAGCTCCCGGCTGAATATCCTGTAATCCATTCTTCCCCCTGTCCATCTGGGGCTATAAAGGCTCACCGAAACGACTGAAGGCTTCCCTAGAGATCCTGCTGCTGTACCACTCCGCTATGCGTCGTCAAAAAGCCAAAGAGAAGGAAGGAAAGGTCGGTGAAAGCGCTACATCAGCAAGGCAAGATGGCGCCGGACAGCCTGTGAAGCTGCTGGATGTGGCAGCACGGCTGGAAAAGTTTGCTCACACCACTGAGTTGGTTTATTCTGCGCCGGCCCTGAGTACATGCGCTGCTGAGGTTAAGCGGAATTCTCCTGTGCCTCCATCGCAAACCGACAACATTTCAGAGGACTCTGAGGTCAGTGATCTTAATGGCAAGATGGCCACCGCTGCTCTTGAGCCTACAATTAAAGATGTCTTTTCAGCGGTGCTACAATGCAATAATGCAATTACTGCGCTTACTACCAATGTGGGTGGCCTGAAAGAAGACATAGGGCTACTGAGGCAAGACATGAGGCAAGTCAAGGAGCGTATGACTGTAATGGAGGGTCGCATAAGTGAGTTGGAAGACCAAATGCCGCCAGTTAAAAGGGACATGCAGCGGGTGATTCACAATGTCACCATGCTTATCTCCAAAACTGATGACCTGGAAAACAGGCTGCGGCGAAATAATGTGCGTATGATTGGTGTGCCAGAACGTGCCGAAGGTGCAGATGCTGTTACATTTGTGGAAAAGTGGCTGACAGACAAAATAGGAAAAGAGAAGCTGTCTCCTTTGTTCGCTGTGGAACGGGCGCACAGGGTGCCGTTTCGCCCCACCACCAGGGCACCGCCGCGGCCTTTGCTGCTTAGAGTCCTCCATTTTCGTGATCGGGACGCCATTTTGAGAGGAGCAAGAGACTGCACCGATTTAACTATTGATGGGAACCGAATCTCTTTGTTTCCTGATTTCGCCCGACGTCCAAAAGAAGCGTGCACGTTTTATTGATGTAAAACGCCATCATAAGCAACTTAGTACATGTAAA
>JAKVIS010000904.1:0-46241 GCA_033119425.1 Bufotes viridis | reverse complement strand
CATTGTTACCATTCACCAAGCACCACAATTAGGAAAAATATTTGGCCTAATGTATTGATTTCAAATTTAGGCCTTTTTTACAGGCACCTAACACTATCTGCCTATTTGTTTATGTAGCGTATTACACTAATCCAGGCACAGCAGTAACCACTGATTTAGGGAATATCTCTTTTAGGGCTAGTATTTAGGCCCTGGATGAAAGGTATCCTTTTATGGACAGATTTACACTTGGCCTGCAACTGCTGGGACACCAGATTCAGGGTATTGCTATTTTGGCAGATTAATTTCACCCCAGAACAAAATATATGTTTTGGCGGACACTATGAAATCTTGGCCTGCAACAGCTGGGACACCAGATTCAGGGTATTGCTATTTTGCAAGATTAATTTCACCCCAGAACAAAATATATGTTTTAGCGGACACTATGAAATCTGGCCTGCAACTGCTGGGACACCAGATTCAGGGTATTGCTATTTTGCCAAATTAATTTCACCCCAGAACAAAATATGTGTTTTGGCAGACACTATGAAATCTGGCCTGTAACAGCTGGGACACCAGAATAAGGGTATTGCTATTTTGCCAGATTAATTTCACCCCAGAACAAAATATGTGTTTTGGCAGACACTATGAAATCTGGCCTGCAACTGCTGGGACACCAGAATCAGGGTATTGCTATTTTGCCAGATTAATTTCACCCCAGAACAAAAGATATGTTTTAGCGGACACTATGAATCTGGCCTGCAACTGCTGGGACACCAGATTCAGGGTATTGCTATTTTGCAAAATTAATTTCACCCCAGAACAAAATATGTGTTTTGGCAGACACTATGAAATCTGGCCTGCAACTGCTGGGTCACCAGAATCAGGGTATTGCTGTTTTGCAAGATTAATTTCACCCCAGAACAAAAGATATGTTTTAGCGGACACTATGAAATCTGGCCTGCAACTGCTGGGACACCAGATTCAGGGTATTGCTATTTTGCAAAATTAATTTCACCCCAGAACAAAAAATGTGTTTTGGCAGACACTATGAAATCTGGCCTGCAACAGCTGGGACACCAGAATAAGGGTATTGGTATTTTGCCAGATTCATTTCACCCCAGAACAAAATATGTGTTTTGGCAGACACTATGAAATCTGGCCTGCAACTGCTGGGACACCAGAATCAGGGTATTGCTATTTTGCAAGATTAATTTCACCTCAGAACAAAATATATGTTTTGGCGGACACTATTCTATTTTGCCAGCCACAGCTGAAACCACTGATTTATGGTATTGCTATTTTAGGAATTGAATTTTACCCCAGAACAAAATATATGTTTTAGCGGACACTATGTAATCTGGCCTGCAACTGCTGGGACACCAGAATCAGGATATTTCACCCCAGAACAAAATATGTGTTTTGGCAGACACTATGAAATCTGGCCTGCAACTGCTGGGACACCAGAATCAGGGTATTGCTATTTTGCCAGATTAATTTCACACCAGAACAAAATATATGTTTTAGCGGACACTATGAATCTGGCCTGCAACTGCTGGGACACCAGATTCAGGGTATTGCTATTTTGCAAAATTAATTTCACCCCAGAACAAAATATGTGTTTTGGCAGACACTATGAAATCTGGCCTGCAACTGCTGGGTCACCAGAATCAGGGTATTGCTATTTTGCAAAATTAATTTCACCCCAGAACAAAATATATGTTTTGGCGGACACTATTCTATTTTTCCAGCCACAGCTGAAACCACTGATTTATGGAATTGCTATTTTAGGAATTGAATTTCACCCCAGAACAAAATATATGTTTTAGCGGACACTATGAAATCTGGCCTGCAACTGCTGGGACACCAGAATCAGGGTATTGCTATTTTGCCAGATTAGTTTCACCCCAGAACAAAATATGTGTTTTGGCAGACACTATGAAATCTGGCCTGCAACTGCTGGGACACCAGAATCAGGGTATTTCACCCCAGAACAAAAGATATGTTTTAGCGGACACTATGAAATCTGGCCTGCAACTGCTGGGACACCAGATTCAGGGTATTGCTATTTTGCAAAATTAATTTCACCCCAGAACAAAATATGTGTTTTGGCAGACACTATGAAATCTGGCCTGCAACTGCTGTGGAGTTCCACCTTGTGGGTACATCGCATATAAGGCTGTAAGCGGGAAGGCTGAAGTTACGCTGCAGCGCAGACAGGTGAGCAGTAGCAGGGTGAGAACGCTGAAAGCGCCCAAAGACGGCCTGCACTTTCTGCAGCAGCTCTGACATATCGGGTTAGTTTTTCAGGAATTTCTGCACCACCAAATTCAGCATATGCCACTAAATTCAGCATATGCGCCAGGCAAGGGATGTGCGTCAATCCAGCTAGGCCCAGAGCTGCTACGAGATTTTGCCTATTATCATATTATCACACACCACAAGGTGGGACTTCAGGCTCAGTGGCACCAAGCACTCATCGGTCTGTTGTTCCATGCCCGTCCACAGCTCCTGCACAATTTGGGGTTTGTCCACCAAGCAGATGAGTTTCAAAACTGCCTGCTGTCGTTTTCTCGTGGCTGTGCTGAAGCAGGAGGTGAAGGTGTTACGCTGACCGGATAAGGAGGTGTTAGAGGAGGAAGAGGAGTAGGAGGAGAAAGCAACAGGAGGCAAAGAGAAATGCCCTACAATCCTTGGTGGCGGAATGATATGCGCCAAACAGCTATCCACCTCAGGCGCAGCCTCCACTGCATTTCCCCAGTGTGCTGTTAGGGAGATATAACGTAGTTATGTGGACCTTGCCACAGATGGCGTGGCACAGTGCACACCTGATTTTGTCCCCCACTTGTTTGTGCAGGTAAGGGATGGCTCGCCTGGAAAAGTAGTGGCAGCTAGGAACGACGTACTGTGGGACAGTCATCGCCATAAGGTTTTTAAAACTCTCCATTTCCACCAGTCGGAATGACAGCATTTCAAAGGACAGGAATTTTGAAATGCTGGCATTTTGGGCCAGGGATCGTGGGTGGGTGGGTGGGTAGGGGGTTACTTCCTCTTTCGCTCCATTGTTTACAAGATGGACAGCTGAACGCTGCCATGGGACATTGTGGTGTTGCTTGTTGAAGGTGACGGACGTGATGGCGTTGCTGACACATCCTCTGTTTGTGGGGTGGCAGGTGCCACTGTCACTCCAGAGATGGAGGAAGAGGCTGAGACTGCAGCAGAAGAGGGAGCCGGAGGAGCCTGAGAACTTTCTTGGTTTTGAAGGTGTTTGCTCCACTGCAGCTCGTGATTTTCACTTAGATGCCTGTTCATGCAGGTTGCGCTCAGGTTTAGAACATTTATGCCTCACTTCAGGCTCTGATTGCACAGCGTGCAAACCACTTCTGTTTTGTCATCTGAACATTGTCTGAAGAACTGCCACGCCAGGGAACTCCTTGGAGCTGGCTATGTTGTGCTCGGTCCCTGGGTGTGGTGGGCAGTACAGACGTACTGTCTAGGGGACGGCCACTCTGATTTTGCACCCTGCTCCCTCTTTTGCTGTGCTGGTGGCTCTGTGCAAACACCGCCTTTCCCTCCGAACTGCACAGGTCACTCGCATGACTTTGATTCCATGTGGGGTCTAGGACCTCATCGTCCTCCACATCATCTTCCACCCAGTCTTCACCCCTGCCCTCCTTGTCGGTTTGCACACTGCAGATAGCCGCAGAAGTTGGCACCTGTGTTTCGTCATCATGAGAGACGTGCTGCTGTGGACTTCCCATGTCCTCATCCTCAAACATAAGTGGTTGGGCATCCGTGCACTCAATCTCTTCCACTTCTGGGGCAGGGCTAGGTGAATGGCTCTAGGAAACCCTGCCAGCAGACTCAGCAAAAAGCAAAAGAGACTGCTGCATAAATTGGGGCTTAGACTGCTTGGCTCATTTGCAAAGAGGTGAGGTGCTAGATAGATGCTCATGGCCTGCAGGTGCCAACTCTGAGCTTTCAGCAGTGGACTGGGTGGGAGACAATGTAAAGATACTGGAGGCACTGTCAGCCACCCAATCTACTAGCGACTGTACTCATTCTGGCTTCACCATTTGTAGAGCGGCATTCAGGCCTACTAAATAACCCTGAAGGCTCTGTCGTATACGCGCACCTGAGGAAGGTGTTTCATTTGGGCGTGTAGATGGCACAGATCGACCACGTCCTCTCCCTCACCCACCGAAGTAACAGACGTTTTTACTTAATTTAGTTACCTGTCAGCAGTGCAGAGCAGGGGTTTTTACCGGGCAAAACTGGGTTAATGTCACCCACAAATGGAACAGACGATTTTTAGAAATTTACGTCCCTCTCACTTATACAAAGCAGGGGTTTGTTTGCAACAAAACTGGGCTAATGTCACCCAAGAATGTAACAGACAAATTTTCCAAATTTACCTCCCTTTCACCTATGCAGAACAGAGGTTTGTATACGGCAAAAATGGCAAAATGTCACCCACCTATGTAACAGATTTTTAGAAATTTACCTCCCTGTCACCTATGCAGAGCAGGGATTTGTATACGGCAAAACTGGCAAAATGTCACCCGCCAATTTAACAGATGATTTTTAGAAATTTACCTCCCTGTCACCTATGCAGGGCAAGGGTTTGTATACGGCAAAAATGGTAAAATATCACTCACCAATGGAACAGACGATTTTTACAAATTTACATCCCTGTTACCTATCTAGCACAAAATGTTTTTTTTTTTATAGCACCAATGTAAATGCAGCATGTTATGGTTGTATTGGACTGTCAGAAATGCAGGGTAGATATATTATATGTTTTAGGGGCATATACTTGTACTATACATAAACATATGCTATAAACACATTATTTATTTTACTTTATGTTATTTATTTATTTATTTATTTATTTATATACCATCACTATGTTCTACCTATTCAATGAGGTTACATTCCCCTGTTTTTTCAATTACATAATCCTGAACACATGTGGATGTCCATGTCAATAAGACTATTTCCCATCCCCTTAACACAGTCACTCTTCACAGATATCGCCATTTCCCTCCCCATTGTAATTCTCCTTCTTGGTAGCGCACGCCCCTGGTCTGTAGGCAGGCCGATTTCCTAGCATTTAGCTGCTACATCTTCCCAACCAGGACGGGAAGTCACGTGGGCCGGCCTCTGCACTCCACAGATGCTTTCTACGGCGAACAAGCTGGAAGTCGCAGACTTGCGCTCTTGGCCGAGCTCAGACACCTCCTACCCTATTCTCCAAATCCCCACATCCTCCGAAGATAGGCACATCCGTAGTTTTTCATGAGATATATAAAAATATTAATATCCCTGTGATTCATAAATACATTATTCTAGCCAGCTGGAAACGGGCATACGTTCCACCATGGAACGTATGCCCCCCAAAACCAGAAGTGACATAATTACCCCTATCCCGCCTCTCCACATGCATGTTTCAAGCTGGCACACACTACACAGAGGTATACAAGACCTATGTATTTGACACACTCTTATATGCTTAGAATTTTATTGTACATGTATACTGACTGCTCCTGAGGAAGGAGGTACTTGCTAAGAAACCCCCGAAATACGTTGAGCCTTGATATCAATAAAGGGGAGTGGAGCCTATCAGTGTCTTGAGCTTATCCCATAGACTACCTCTCCAGTGAAGTGAATCGCTCATATATATTACTGTTGACGGAGCATGCCTGGCCAAACACTAGTTTGGCTTGAGCATCGCTATGCTAGGCACATCGCGGACTTCCGCCGAACACCACGTGTGCTCGAGTGCGATGCTAGAGTCATTTGTATTTAAATCTAATTTAGCCTGTATTTCTATGCAGAAGATCACAATACAGTGAGGGAATCCCTCAGTGTGAGTCCGTGGCTTAGGAGTCCCTGCTCTGACTTCATATTTAGCTTAGTCCATATATGGAGTCAGTGCTTGTGGACACCCAGTGTATTTAAATCTAATTTAGCCTGTATTTTAGAAAAGTTTCTGTTGCAATACAAACTCATGACCTTCTGCATTAGAGGCAAGGCACTTTTTCACTCAGCTATCGTCTGTATAGAAATAGAGGCTAAATTAGATTGAAATATACTGTGGTGTCCTCAAGTACTGACTCCATATATGGACATAGCTATAAATGGAGTCTGAGCAGGGACTCCTAAACCAAACTAGAGTCCCGACACCATCCCCTCTTCAGAACAGGGGGTGCCTGGTTTAATGCTCGGGTTCTCCCATTGACTTCCATTGTGCTTTGGTGCTCGGTAGAGCGCCCGAGCATTCCAAAATGTTCTACTCGAACGCACGAGCAATAATATATATATATATATATATATATATATATATATATATATATATATATATATATACATTTTTTATTTGTGCTTTTATACACCGACTGGTTTTATACGGTAAACTTTAGACAACACACTCTTCTACCTTATCTCACTTCATTAAACTACATCTGGGTGATTGGCACCCCCACGGTGTCTGTTTTTTTCTTTTTCTTTTCTTTACTTAATTAAATTAATCAAGTCCTAAAGCAGTATATTATTTTAACCGTGTGGAAACTGAAGATACGGAAACAAATGATTGATGTATGACTCTTAATATCGTGTTAACAATAACAAGTAAATTGTTACCCTTGCATGAGTGGTGGTGTACTGATCACCTATATGCTGGTTTAATAAATTGAAACTGAACACCCCCCAAAAAAAAAAAAAAAAAAAAATATTACAATCCAACCTTGTGAAAATGGAATTCCCAGAAACAGAAAATTGAGGTCTAATGCTCAAATTCACATTAACACTCACATGTTGATTGCTGCACTTCCCTGTGTTTCACTGTAGTAATAATGTATATAAGCTGGTTTCATTAAATTTAACACTATCCCAAAAATATCAATTCTAACCATGTGAATATAGAATAAACAGAAATGGACGATTGAGGCCTGACAATCAAATTCACTTTAGTACTCACAGGTAAATTGCTGCCCTAGGCTGTGTATTGTACTAGTAATCACATATATATGCGGGTTTCATTTAATTGATCACTTCCTTAAAAAATTACATTCCAACTGTGTGGAGATGGAATTCATGGAAATGGACAATTGAGGCCTGATGCTCAATTTGTCATAATCACTCACAGGCACAGTAAAGTAGTTTGATGTACTACTGATTACTTATATGCTGGTTTAATTAAATTAAACAAGTCCCCCAAAAAATTACATTTCAACCGTGGACCGTGTGCAGAAATAAATGAATGTTAATGGATGATTAAGGGCCAAGCCTTACACTGAAATTCACGATAACGCTCACAGGTATATTGCTGCACTACTCTGTGTTTCGCTGTAGTAAACTAATAACATACTGTATATGTGCTAGTTTCATTAAGTTGAACCCTCCCAAAAAAATGTAACTGTGTAAATATAGAATAAACAGAAATGAATGATTGAGGCATAACACTCAAAATCATTTTAACACCCACAGGTACATTCCTTCCCTAGGCTGTGTTTTGTTGTAGTAATCACATATTAATGCTGGTTTCACAAAATTGATCAATCCACAAAACTTTAAAATCTTACCCCATGGAAATGGAATTCACGGAAACGGACGATTCATGTCTGACGCTCAAATTCACATTAATACTCATAGGTAAATTGCTGCTCTAGTCTGTGTATTGTTGTAATCACGTATATACAGTACGCTGGTCAAATTACAAACGTGTGGAAATACAATTCACGGAAATGGATGATTGATGCTTGAAGCTCAATTTGTCATTACCACTTACAGGAAAGTACCGTAGTTTGGTTTACTACTGATAAACTATATGCTGGTTTAATTAAATTGAACAAGTCCCCAAAAAATTAAATTTTAACCATGTGGAGAAATAAATGAACATTAACGAACGATAAGGGTTTAGCCTCATGCTGAAATTCACGCTAACACTCGCAGGTAGATTGCAGCATTACCCATAATAACATATAGTAACATATATATGCTGGTTTTATTCAATTGAACAATCCCCCAAAAAAAGTTAATTCTCACCATGTGGATATAGAATAAATGTAGGTAACGTAGTGGTCACAGCACTCTGTCTTTTTCTGACCAGTGTGGGTGCACGTCACAGGTAGTTCCAACCTCCACTTGTTGGAACTTGATAAATCTTCAAATAGATGAGACAGCACTCCAAGGTTTATATGCTGAGTATTTTTATTAATTTAGCCGGACATGGTTGTACAAAAGTGCAATGTTTCGGGCAGTCAGGGTGCCCTTCATCAGGCTGATGTACAAAACGAAAAAAACACGTATAAGTAACCAAACGATATTCAAAACAGATACGGTTAATTTGTATAGTAACAAAGTACATATGTTACAGGCAAGGTATCGAGACCGTACAGGCATATATTCAGTACATCAGAGTAAAAGGGAAGGGAGGGGGGGTTAAGGGGGGGGGGGGTTTGTGTGGGGTTACCACCATGAAAAAGACAACAGTGGAGGAGTGTATCACCAAGCAGTTCTTTTTTCTTTAACAATACCATGCGATCACCATCTCTTCTAGGGATCACAATATTGTCTATGATCTCTCTGATTCTCTCTTGTCTTTTAAAAAAAATTCACGACCAGATGGGGAACAGTGGACCATGCCTCTCTGACTGTGATGACGCCCAACAGTACCATCTATTTTTTCATCAATTTGTGCGCAATTCCAGACATTCAATGTACGTGCAGTGTTATCCTCAAACTGGAGGAGGATCCCCCCTTGCTGCGTGGAAAACGGCGCTGTGGTTGTTAGTGTCAGCGGGGACATTGAGTGATCCCGCTTGCTACAGACGACCGCTTTGGTTGTGGTCCATTTCGGTGGATTTGGACCGCATCCTATACGCTGGAGAATGTAGGATTCACCTATGGCGGCCTGTATATTGTTTTGGATGCACTTCACACTTTATTAATCATTTACATAATAATTGGGCAGTTTGCCATCAAGCAATATGGTGGACTTAGCATTATTGAGAAGAGCGCACGCGCTCAGTCGATGCGCTTTGCCAGCTATGACTTCCTCCTGGACATGCGCAATGAGTCATTTGAGACGCTCAATGGAGCGCATTGGTTTCTGTGGGTGCCATGACTTATGGAGGTATGATCTCAAAGATCCTCATCTTGGACATTAATTCACTAGATCACTTAAGTTGTGTATTAGATTTTTATATATATTTTATATGATGTACTCATTCGATGTATACACAAGGATATAGATCATGTATATTTTTTTGATCCTGATTGCACATGTCACTTTATGCACATGCACTTTGTTTACATTTGTTTGACACAAAAATCAGATGTACTAAATGAAATGATTATTGGTGCTGCACTGTGATTCGTTGTTCACTTTGGACATACCTTTATATGCTCTCATTTTCACTTTATCCATGCTTGAGGAAGGCTCATGTGAGCCGAAACCTCGCAATTTTTATAAAGTTTTTATTGTTTTCACTATTTAGGTGTGCAGTCCAACTTTTTCCTTTTTTATAATATTGGGTACTGTCAAAACCCATTGCTGGACATTACACCCACTTTTTTCGATGGTGCTTCCATTGATTTTTCTTCATTTATATATATATATATATATATATAAACAGCCAATATTAGATGCTGGAAGCTGTTAATCACTTTCTACGATGTGGACAGAAGCTTATTTATGCTCATGTAAAGTACACAGTGTACCAGAAAAATAAAATGGAGCTGCTTTCACCAGACACACGAAAAAGCAGATCATCCTGACACAGACTGAGGGCAGTACAGGAGATATAGGACCACAATGTAAAGTACTGTACTGTAAAGAAGAGCTACTAAGGAACCTGTGTCTCGTTTACCAGACAAATAACCATATTGATTGGTTGGATATGAGTCGGAGGCATTGTGTGTTGAGTCTAGTTTCAACATACGATGGCCCAGAAAAAACACCATTGTAAGTTGAAAATATTGTATCCTGAGGCCATTTTATTTTGAGGGACCACTATATGTGCATATAGAAATTCATTTTCTTAAGTATTTCTAAGAAGCTGAAGAGATAATATTTTACTTCATGCAAATTTACATGCTATTGTTGTAGTAAAATGCATTGTAACCCTCATCTTTTGTAACAAAAAACCTTAACGAGAAGCAAACTGTAATGTCAATCTAGAATGTTTTTCAAATCTATGTACAGATAATGTTGTTATAGTGACTGTCATACTTCCCAACAAGACAATTTTAAGCCATTACATGTCCTATGTCCAGGAAAGATGTTTTTAAATGTGAACAATATGTTTGTACAGTTTGTGGAGGACTGGCAGATTTCTCTTCATTTCCTATCATGAAAATTGACATTGAGAGCCATGGGAAATAAATGGATTCAAAAAAATTTAGAAAAAATAAGAATGCCTCAACTTCAATAAAGCAACATAGTAGAACAAGGCAACACTGATAATAATCACATCAAATATGAACTCTGAAGAGGCAGGAGTCTTGTCCTGAAATATATTGTGCCATACTAGTGGGAATTAACAAGTACAAGTTGTTCTGATTTTGAGACAAGGACTTGTAGTTCTATAAACTGAATTGCATCCCACTCAGTAAGAAAACAAAAAACAAAAAAACAAACAAACATAACTTTAAAGTGTTTTACAGAGTTGTCATATCGTATTTACAGCTCCACAGTCTTGTTAATCCAGAAAATACTGTACATGCATGATATCAGAAATTCCAGAAAATGGAAGTTCATCTTAAAGGATAGTGGAGGAGTCATAGACATTTCAAGGTTTACCAGAGAGAATCTGTCTACAAATTATTGTTTTTCCATGTATTTGACCGATTTTAAACTATAACACTAGCCCATGTGTTAGGGTACTTTCACACTTGCGTTGGTGCAGATCCGTCTGTTTATTTGCACAGACGGATCCGCACCTATAATGCAAACTTTTGTATCCTTTCAGAACGGATCCGTTTGCATTAGGTTTAAAGAAAATTGACAAAGTCCAAAACGGATCCGTTTTAAATTACATTGAAAGTCAATGGGGAGCGGATCCGTTTTCAAATGCACCATATTGTGTCATTGAAAACGGATCCGTCCCCATTGACTTATATTGTAAAAAAAAAAACGGATCCGTTAGGCTCCGCCTCTTCAGACGGACACCAAAATGCTGCATGCTGCGTTTTGGTGTCCGCCTCCAAAACAGAATAGAGGCGGAACAGAGACGAACTGATGCATTCTGAACAGATCTTTATCTATTCAGAATGCATTGGGGCTTAACTGATCCGTTTTGGACCGTTTGTGAGAGCCCTGAAATGGATCTCACAAACAGAATCCAAAACGCTAGTGTAAAAGTACCCTTATCTATATCGTGTTGCATTGAAACCATAATTCTAATTGATGGTGGGATTTGGTGTAAGTGACATGGAATTAAGGATTTGGGATACCCAATAGACACTCACCCAGGAAAGTGTTTAACATAAAGTAAAAGAAAATGTGCTTACCTACTCTACGCTGTTCTGGCACCGACCCTCCAGTCCCCACTCCTTCTAGATTCCAGCATTTAATTTCCAGATGGGGTCACTTGCACAACTGCAGTCAGTCACTGGCCTCAGCGCTGACATGTCTCTAAGTGTAATGTGACCCACCTGTGATGTTCTCCCATGATACCACTGAGGCCCATGAATGGCTTCATCAGTGCACATGACCTAATTCAGAAGTCATATGCTGTGGACATGAAGAACCATGTACTGGAGCCTCACACAGGAATGAAGCATCAGGTTATAGGAAATCAGATTTTTTACTTTCTGTTAAACACTTTCAGGGACCAACTGAAAGCTGGGAGTTGAAGTTGAAAAACCTCTTTAAGGCAGATTTGTTAAAAGGAAAACCCATTAGGAATACTAAAAAAGCAAGACACACCTCCTTTGCCAATCTAAAAAAAACTCTATATCTATGTACATTACCACCTTTTTTATTTACTTGTCATCGCCTACATTATGGCCTCTTACCCACGACCTTATGCCCTCCAAGATATATGGTCCATGAGCGGGCCATATGTCCCGGATCGGCATTGATCGTACGCATGGGAGCGCACAGCATCGTAGATTACAATGATGATTACAATGATATAATTACAATGATGATTACAATGTTTATATGAATGCGGGACAATAGTCCTGACGCCGGTCCGATGTGCCCAGCATCATTGTAATCTATGATGCTGTGCACTCCCGTGTGCACAATAAATGCCGATCCGGGACATATGGCCCACTAACAGACCATATATCTTGGAGGGCATACGGTTGTGGGCAAGAGGCCTAAGCATGAGACAAGACTACGTTATCACCGAGGCATCAAATGTCATTTGATCAATAGATGTAGAAAGGAGGACATAATTTGGAAAAAAAGGGGACATCAAACAGGAAAAACATGTTAAATGTCATGTTTTATCTGATACATACAGTAGGTCATGCTCTTTGACATGGGACTTTGACCCCTTAATGCATAATGCTGTACATGTACAGGTGCCAATTGTTTACCATGACAGCCTGGGGCCTCCTGAAGGTTCTCAGTGCTGTCAAAGTTAACTGTCTGTAAAGCTATGCACGAGGCACTGTTTAATAATTAGGCAATGAAAACCCAATAGACCATAATAGTTTTGTTATGGTCAATGGGACATGAAATCAGAAATTGCAGGTTAGAGCCCCCTAAGGTGGCTCAAAGTCATTAAGTAAAGCATTAAAAAAATGAAGAAAATTTTAAATTCTATTAACACTAGTAGAGGGGTAATTGTAACTTCTTTTAAGAACTCACAAAATCAATATATACTACCAAAATCCCTGAGGGGGCAAAAAGGGAGATAAAACTTAACTTTTACTTGTTACTATGATAAAATAGATATACTGCACCAAAAAGACATACAAAACACAAAAAAAAGTTAATGTACTATATGGTCCCCTAGATCAGAACCATGAGGCAATACAAGGCCCATTGAGCACAATAGAAAAAAAATTGAATAATCTTACCAATCAACACACCTGGGTGTACTTCATAAGATGTAATCCGACACCAGTCCCAAACAGCTATTGGAGAGTTTCTCAAAGTTCTTCTACTACCTTGATGCACTTCAATGGATACTGTGTGGGCATGCAGACGGGTGGCTCTTATCTTCCTGTATACTTAGGACATCAGGAACAACTGACCCTAAAAAACTCTATTTGTGGAAAGGGGGCTAGAAATGCCCTGCCTATATATACAGAGCACTTGCCACGATTTTGGGGCGACCCTGTCCGGATACCTGACACTATGGACCCTTAGAATGCATTTCTATTTACTTTCATCTGTAAAATACAAAATACTGATTTAAAATATTAAGATGAGACCCAGATTCTGGCATCTTTTAACTTTTAGAAACTTATGCAAGCGAAAATGCTTTTCTTGTAACATATCTAGCTGTGCAATCTTCTGTAAAGAATAAATGAACAGTTTTGCAGAGGGATATAAAATGAATTTTCATATTTACATGGGTCAGCAAACAACAACAATAGGATGTGTGACACTTGTTTTTCCACACTGTAATTCGTGTAGCCAATAGACTACAGATGTGATACAATTGTACACAATAAATTGATTTAACACACATTTACAGTTTTGTTTTTGTTTTTTTAACAATCCATTTCAGTATTTTAGCTATATTATTTTAGTATTATAAAATTATTTGTATATAAGAACATTTGATCTTATGCATATATCTATTGTTTGTGTAGTGTAACATATTTTGTGCTCATATACTAGTGGATAAAAACATTTTAGGCCACTACACTACACTGTCTAATCAGTCGGCTTACATTCATACCTACTGGCTAGGTCATACAGTAATTCAATATACCATTTGCTACAGATGTTGTTACTTCTGAAATGTTAAGTATGCCTGGAAGCTCTTGTAAGTATCACAGTAAAGTATTTGCGATGGAGAAAATAACATTTAGATGTCTAAAGGTATCATACAGTTTTAATATCTTACTGTGACTTCATTGTTTGGATTTTTCATATACAGTGATGATGAAAAGGTTAATTAAGGAATGCTACATCTAGAAATGAATGATGGAAGTAGGCAGAATAATAGCTTGCCCTTGCTGATTGTCAGTGTACAGTACAGTATTTCAGAGTGTTTTTCTTTAAATTCTATTTTATTTTCAGTTAGCAAGGGGAAGGCTTAGCAAAGGGAATGACCTTAACAAAGGGTACTGTGCTTAAAATGGTTTTCTGAGATTCTTTTTGTTGATGACCTAACCTCTTTAATGTTTTTGATATCCTATTTGCAAAAAGAGCAATGAGGAAGGATCCTGCTACAGACAGTTAATTTACAATGAGACTTGTGATAGTATGGAAGAGGTGCAAAGGGCTGATCTCATGAGATACATAGAAAATAATTCTTTATAAGTTTATCTTAGTTTGTATCAATATGAGACATGGTTGGATAAGGTTTATCTCACAAAAATTATTTATCACCAAAACAGTCTACTGCAGGATCCCCATGACCCTAAGAACAAGTGATCACTGAGTCCTCTCGCTGATCCACTGCTCCATTAATTTCTAGGGAACTGAATATCAACTTCAGCTCTCCAGAAGTGAATAGAGTGGTGAAATGGGACTCAGAGACCACCCATTCAAGGTTCTTGGGTGTCCCAGCAGTCAACATCCCACCATGATCCATTATTTATCAATTATCCTCTGTATAGGTTAAAAATAGCTATTTAATGAGATTATAATTGCTGTGATATGTATATACAGTATATCACAAATGTGAGTACACTCATCACAATTTTATAAATATTTAATTATTTAATTATGTTTTTATGGGAGAACCCTGAAGATATGACACTTTGATATAATGTAGAGTAGTCAGTGTACAGCTTGTATAACAGTGTAAATTTGGTGTGCCCTCAAAACAACTCAACACACAGCCATTAATGTCTAAACCTCTGGCAACATTCTGCCCAATTAGCCATTTTGCCTCCCCAATGTCATGTTACTTGTTAGTGTTACAGGGTCTCATGTGTGAATGGGGAGCAGGTGTGTTAAATTTGGTGTTATCTCACTTACACTCTCTCATACTTGAAAGAGATGTCGGAGGCATCATGTCCGGATGAAATCTCTTTATTTTGGGAACTGCTCACATGAAAAAGCGTGAATACAAAAGAGTGCTACGTTTCGGCTCTCACACAGCCTTTGTCAAGCATAATGTGCTCTATACATACATGAGTTTATAGAGTGAAGACTCCACCCCTTCTCCGAGATGTGTCCAATCACTGCATTTCATTACAAATAGGTGGTATAATAAGTTAAAATTTCTCAACCAATCGGAGTGGGGCTATAAATAGTGGAAGGGCAGATAGTATCATGTTGCACGCTCACCAGCGCATCCCTCAGTCTCTAGTGCGCATGTCATACAGAGAGGAAGTGGAGGTTCACGTGACTACATCGGTCACATGACATCCTATAGCAACGCCTCCTGTATCCAATATACAAGACTGAACGGAGGAGAATTACCTCACGTGATTCATCACATGATCGCAGACAAACATGTCCTTGTGATCATGTAGGAGTCTAATCTATTCAGTCGCAGGAATAACGCATTGTCTCTCAGGTAAAAATCAAACATCCATTGCAAAGAAGATTCTTCTATAGATGTTTACATGACAGCGTGCAGTGGATTAGGATATACAGCGCACCTAGATCGCGGCGTATTGTTTTTTCGAGCGTGCATCATGAACTCGTGCCGTGTACAATGTGAATAAGTGCTCACTATACATTAATACTCTATATCAAACCTAAAAACATTATGTATATAAAAAAACACATCACTGAGTACAATTCAGCAGGATGCACCATGGGTGAGTCACACAGACCCCACACTGAATTCAATATTCAACCCATAAGGTTGAAGGGCTTTTAATTTGAATATCCATTTAAGCTCTTTTTTACGTAGAAGCCGATGTCTATCACCCCCCCCCCCGTCTCATTTTACCCACTGAGTCAATAATGCGGAAACGTAATTGGTTGACCGAGTGCCCACGCTCCACAAAATGCTTGGCTACTGGTTTATCAACAAGACCCTTCCTTATGTTACTCTTGTGGGAATGAATCCGCTCACGTGCCTCCATGGTGGTCTCACCAATATAGATGAGTCCACACGGGCACGTGATCATGTAGATAACATCACAAGACCTACATGTAAAAAAAAGCCTTCATTTTGTAAGGTTTACCACTGTAGGGATGGAAAACGACATCTCCCTTAGTCATATTACCACAGTTACAGCAGCCAAGGCAAGGGTAGCAACCCATCTTTCTTGGTGCCAGATATGTTTGTCCATCCCCACGGGTCTCCGTGACCTCTGTTTTCACCAGTTTGTCATGCAGGTTAGTTCCCCTCTTGTATGCCATCATGGGAAAATGCTCAAATTCCTGTATCTGGGGCAGCTCTTTCTGTAAAATGTGCCACTCCTTGCGTATGATCTGTGTGATTTTCCCACTAAAAGCACAATAACTGGAGACTAAAGGAATCCGTTTGTTTTCATTCTTCATTTCCTACTCTGAAGCGTAGATTCTCGGTCAACCAATGTCATTTTTTGTTTTGTCCTTTCCACTAGTTTGCGTGGGTACCCTATTTAGGAATTTTCTCCCCATCTCATCAACTCTATTTCCAAATTGTTTCTCACCCGATACCACTCTTCTCACCCTCAACAGCTGACTCCAAGGAAGGGACTCCACCATCCGACGTGGATGGTTGCTATCATATCTTTATAGAATGTTTCTATCTGTGGGCTTGTGGTAAATGTCTGTCCAAATCGTGCCTTCGTTGATATGCACCATCATGTCTAAGAACTGTAATTCAGTATGAGATACTGTAATAGTAAATTCCAGACCCAGAACCATACTATTCAAATATTGATGAAGCAGATGTAGTTCATCAAGAGAACCATCCCATATCACAAAGATGTCGTTGATGTAGCGCCACCAGCATTTGGCTCCCCAAAATAGGGACGACCTATATATGAATCTGTCCTCCACCTCCGCCATGAACATATTAGCATACTTGGGTGCCACGTTCAAACTCATGGCCACACCATGCTGCTGCTGGTTGAAGATGTCCCCAAAGCGGAAATAATTACGCTTCAGGACCACCTCCAGGAGCTGAAGGACAAATCCACGGCCTCCCAGGGAGAGCCCGGTGCCGGCCAGGGCCACATCGACAACATTCAATCTAAATACATGCTCAATAGATGTGTATAATGAGACTACATCAAAACTGACAAAAAGAGGCTGGGCAGGTAGACTCAGGTCCCTGAGTTTTAATAGAAAGTGGCTTGTATCTCTGATATAGGAGGGAGTGCTGGCATGAACACATAAGACCCTATCCAGAAATATCGCAATATTGCTGAATACTGATCCCCGGCCAGACACAATAGGTCGACCTGGAGGGTCAATGAGGCTTTTATGAATCTTGGGAAGTACATAGAGAAGAGGAGTGACCGGGAACGGTATCCTCAGAAAGTCACTGACCTCCTTGTCAATGATGCCTTTCTCAAGGGCCTCACTAATGATTTTCTCAAGATTATGCATAATGTCCCATTTAGGGTCACTCTGTAATTCCATATATATCTCCCGGTCACTCAATTGTCTGTGCACCTCCTGATTGTAGCTCACTGTGTCCATAACTACCACCGCACCCCCCTTATCCGCCTGCTTAACAGTAATTGACTTGTTATGCTCTAATTGTGCCAATGCCTCCCTCTCTCCCCTGGTCAGATTCCACATAGTACCCATCGTATTGTGTTCCCTCAGTGAATCAATCCGCTGTGACACAATATTAATGTAAGCCTCCACAACATGATTATTATGGGGAGGTTCAAGTTCAAGTCCAATGCTTTGAGTGCGAAATCAACACTGTCATTGGAATCAGGTGATGGTCTCACATTACTTTCCCCTTTAGCAGAGAAAAAAGCTTTCAGTCTCAATACCAGATAGAAGTGATGTAAATCAAGTTCCAAATCGAACCAGTTCCTTCCCTGGTCCGGGCAAAAGGACAATCCATGTCCCAAGAGTTTTAGTTGTTCCATAGTCAATTCATTAGATGAGATATTGATGACCAGATTATTTGTTACATCTGGTTGCGTCTCGTGGTCCGTCCCCGTGTGCCCCTGTTGGATTATCTGAAATGGAGGAGGCAGACTCATTCTGGGATTTGTGGTACTTCCGTCCACCCCTCCTCTGGCTCATTCTTTTACGCCGGGTTGAGAGGGCCCTAAAAAAGCTATTTTATTGATATCATCCGATGAGTCAGAATCACCAGTGGTGAATCCGAAGCGGCTCTGATCAAATTTCCTGCCCTTCTTTCTGAGTGGTCTACTTTGCGTTTGCTGCTGCCAATTGTACACATGGCCCACCTGGTAATCTTCCAGGTCCCTGTGCCATTTGTCCCTTTTGATCTTCTCTAATTCCCAAATTCTTCTACAAATTCATCATCATTCAGTAATCCCTGAATCTGTGTTTCAATAGCAGTCATCGATTGTTTGACTGTCTCAATCTCCCGACCCAGAAAGTCAATATTCAGCAACATCAATTCAAAAGCATATTTGTTATTGGTCATTTCAAACATTTTGCACAATTCTTCATTATTGGGAAAAAGAGTTGGTCTGAGGTGGGATCGCAATCCCCTAGGCATACGTTGTGAGCGATAATATTCCCTTAAAGTATTCAGGTGAAGTTCCATGGTGACTTGCTTTTTGGACTCATGCTCAAACTTCTTTTTGAGCAGGTCTACAGAGGGGGTACTTAAAAAGGATACATCCCCACCGTCACCATTAATGAGTCTCTGAATTTGTTCCTCAGTATATAAACACGTATTCATGTTTGCAGTGTCACTGACCTTAGCAGATCCTGAGGGTCCCTCCATCATGGAAGTATTTCTTCAAACCCCGGTGCTTATTCCTTGGATCCAAAGCATGTAGTATATCGATGTGGAATAGCGCTGTGACAAAAGCACCTTTGTCACGGGGAGTTGGAGAGGCATGCTTGTCAGCCTCTTACCCTGTGACTATGGCCCCCAGTGACAGTTGACATCCACAATGGACATTGCCTGTGACCTAATCAACATTCACAATGGACATTACCTGTGACCTAATCAACATCCACAATGGACATTACCTGTGACCTAATCAACATCCACAATGGACATTGCCTGTGACCTAATCAACATCCACAATGGACATTACCTGTGACCTAATCAACATCCACAATGGATGACCTAATCAGCATCCCCAATGGACATTGCCTGTGACCTAATCAACATCCACAATGGACATTACCTGTGACCTAATCAGCAAGCACAATGGACCATGCACGTGGGGGTGGGATATATCTGGCTGTATGTTGATTGGTCGCTGTATTTTGTGTGCCTGTCCTCAATCAGGTCCCCGGGGGAGTAGCCCTGGCTGGAAGACTTGCATAAAAGGCCAAGCTTTGCCATCCAATAAAGAGTTCCTGCTTGACCCTCAAAACGAAGTGTCGTCTCGTTATTGGGGGGGATTTATTGTATGCTGTTCCAGTTTGACTGCTAGGAGTGTAAACCTCTTCATATGGTTTTTCCTATTCGGCTGTTTACCGTATTCATATGCTTCTCCGATTTGGTGGTTGTGGTGTCGGCTAGAGCGCTTGGAATCCTCAAGAAGCGCTAGGAGCATCTTTCAACGGAGGTACCCAGTCGGGGTGCCCGTCGATCCATTACAAGCGCTCACCGGATCTTGCGGTCAACCGCAAGATCCGGTGAGTGCTATTCCACATCGATATACTACACTCTCTCAGACTGGACACTGGAAGTTCAACATGGCACCTCATGTCAAATAATTCTCTGAGGATCTGAAAAAAAGACTTGTTACTCTACATAAAGATGGTCTAGGCCAGTGTTTCCCAACCAGTGTGCCTCCAGCTGTTGCAAAACTACAACTCCCAGCATGCCTGAACAGCCAAAGGCTGTCCGGGTATGCTGGGAGTTGTAGTTTTGCAACATCTGGAGGCACACTGGTTGGGAAACACTGGTCTAGGCTATAAGAAGATTTCCAACACCCTGAAACTTAGCTGTATCATGGTGGCCAAGACCATAAAGACGTTTAGCAAGACAGGTTCCACTCAGAACAGGCCTCGCCATGGGTGACCAAAAAAGTTGAGTGCACATGCTCAGCATCATATCCAGGGTTGTCTTTTCAAAATAGATATATGAGTGCTGCCAGCTGCAGAGGTTAAAGGAGTGGGGGGTCAGCCTGTCAGTTCTTAGACCATATCCCTCACACTGCATCAAATTGGTCTGCATGGCTGTCATCCCAGAAGGAAGCCTCTTCTAAACATGATGCACAAAAAATCCTGCAAATAGTTTACTGAAGACAAGCAGAATAAGGACATGGATTACTGCAACAATGATGAGACCAAGATAAACATATTTGGTTCAGATGTTGTGAAGCGTGTGTGGCGGCAACCAGGTGAGGAGTACAAAGACATATGTGTCTTGCCTACAGTCAAGCATGGTGGTGGGAGTGTCATGGTTTGGGGCTGCATGAGTGCTGCCGGCTGTGGGAGCTACAGTTCATTGAGAGAATCATGAATGCCAACATGTAATGTGACATACTAAAGCAGAGCATGATCCCCTCCCTTCGGAAACTGGCCCGCAGGGCAATATTCCGACATGATAATGACCCCAACCACTCCTCCACGATGACCACTGCCCTGATAAAGAAACTGAGGGTAAAGGTGCTGGACTGACCAAATATGTCTCCAGACCTAAACCCTATTGAGCATCTGTGGGGCATCCTAAAACGGAAGGTGGAGGAGAGTATGGTCTTTAACATCCACCAGCTCTGTGATGTCCTCATGGAGGAGTGGAAGAGGATTCCAGAGGCATCCTGTGAAGCTCTCGTGAACTCCCTGCCCAAGTGAGTTAAGGCAGTGCTGGTAAATAATGGTGGCCACACAAAATATTGACACTTTGGGCACAATTTGCCCGTTTTCACTTACAGATGTACTCACTTTTGTTGCCAGCGGTTTAGACATCTAAATGTGAAGACCAAGGTTAGGAGAGGTTAAGTGTTATTTATTTAGAAACACAAGGGGGGGTCAGTCAGCACGTCCCTGTATGCAGGTGCACTTAGCTATGGCAAAATACACAAACACAGAAATGCAACAGCACTCTGCAACCAGCACTCTGCCCTGCCACTATGCTAGAAGCTATCAGAGGACGTTAGTGTACATTTTGATCAAAAAGTAATAAGCCACTCGCGACGCCAAGGCCGCCTCTATGAGTGGTCTTAACACTAAATCCTACCTGTTATGGGCCATGACAGCCACCAAAAATCCAGGGAGTGCAGGCCCAGCATGCATGCTAGGATCCACCGTGCTTATTAACCCTTTTTGGTGCCATAACAGCCTCCATTAAATCCAGGGATGCAGGTACCAACATGGATGCTGAGCCCACTGTGTACTCTTCCTGGAGCCAGATGGCTATTAGTAGGTATTATGGATGCAAGTTCAGTTTTATACTTCTCTTTGCGCATAACTATAAGGCCATAGGGAGAGATGTATGAAACTGGTGTAAAGTAGAATTGTCTTAGTTGACCATAGCAACCAGATTCCTCCTTTCATTTACAAAGGAGCTGTGAAAAATGTAAGGTGGGATCTGATTGGTTGGTATGGGCAACTAAGACAGTTCTACTTTACTCAAGTTTGATAAATCTCCCCCATAGTTTCTTACATTGATCTCTATGAACAGAGCACTGTCATAATAGCCGCAAGAGTGTTTAAGCATTGTTTTGCCAGCAGCTGTTTAAACACGATTAAAACACTGCTGAAGCTAATACTGACTTCAGAGCTAAAAGAAGCAGAAACAAAGCAAGTGCAATTACATCTATAGCTCTTTTCTCTGGTAGCTGGTAAGTGCTCACAAATATGTCTCATATGATATTGTCTCCTATACTTTTCAGCTTTTTAAATAATACTCCATAAACTCAAGAATGATGCGTATGCTTATCTGTTCTCAGTTTAGTCTATTGTTGCATGTTTATGTGCATTATTGTTCATTTAAGTATCAGGTTTTATTTAACCCCTTCTACCTCAGGACAGTTTATGCCCTCCTGCCCAGGCCATTTTTTGCAAATCTGACATGTGTCACTTTATTTGGTAATAACTTTGGAACACTTTATGAAAAAATCCCAAATTTATCAAAAATGTTGAGAAATTTGAAATATTTCTGCCTTTAAAACAGAAAGTGATACCTCATATTTTTTTTTTTTTTACTTAACATTCCCCATATGTCTACTTTATGTTGGCATCATTATGTAAATGTAATTTTATTTTTTTAGGAAGTGAGAAGGCTTAGAACCCACTTTTTAAGGACCAGTTCAGGTCTGAAGTCACTTTGTTGGGCTAACATAGTGGAAACCCCCCATAGATGACCCCATTGTAGAAATGACACCCCTCAAGTTACTCAAAACTATTTTTACAAACCTCGTTAACCCTTTAGGTGTTCCACAAGAATTAAAGGAAAATGAAGATGAAATTTCTAAATTTCACTTTTTTGGCTGATTTTCCATTGTAATCCATTTTTTTCTTTAACACATCAAGGGTTAACAGCCAAAGAAAACTCAATATTTATTACCCTGATTCTTCGGTTTACAGAAACCCCCCACATATGGTCATAAACTGATGTAAAGGCACACGGCAGGGCGCAGAAGAACCCCCCCCCCCCCCCATATTGGTGATCGCAGCACTATGTCCCCAAATCAGAGACTAAATGTCCCCAAAGTGTTAAAGTAGGGGGGGGGGGTTGCGGGCGGCGGGAGGTGGTGCGGGAGGCGGTGCGGGAGGCGGTGCAGGAGGCGGGCAGCAATCGCGATCTCCCGCTCGCCTCCTCTGTATTCTTCCCTGGTGTCTAGTGGATATATCAAAGTGTCAGCACATTGCTGACACTCTGATAGAAACAGCTGGCATCTGTGCTTGTTCAGATGCCAGCCGTTTAACTCCATCCATACTGCGATCCATACGGACCGCAGTATGGAAGTGGTTAACAGGGAGGGAGTTCCCTCCCTCTCCCATCGGGGGGCTGCTGTGCCTTTGCAGCCCCCGACAGGATGGGATCGCAGAGGGAGGGGGCCCCCTTCCCTCCCTCCCCATCACCCGCTGCTCAATTATGGCAGTGGGTTATGGTTGCCATGGGAGCAAGACACTTTCAGAAGCGTCCTGATCTCCATGCTGCTGAAAGTCTGAATAGACTTCTGCTAAAGACAAAAGTCTATTCAGACTTTGTAAACTAAAAAATACAGTAAAGTACACTATATAGTGTTCTTTACTGTGTTATATAGACACCAGGTCCAATGGATCTTCAAGAACGTGGTGCTAATAACGCCAAGGTCGCGGGTTCGATCCCCATACGGGCCAATTGGTTGGCAGGGAGAAAATACAATCAAAGCACCACAAATATCCATACAAAGTTGGGATAGACGTTACATAGAATATAATTAATTAAGCCTGTCTCATTTAAAATGAACATGCCTCAAGGGTAAATAAGCTGCCAAAAAAGGAATAAATAGATCCAAACCCCAATTAATCTCTTGAAAAGGAGTAATCAAGTCTCCTGACACATTAAAATGTGGTTAGTTCATACCTATCTAAACTATTCCCTAAACTACTTAACTCAAAATGGCCATGCACATACTCTAATATAAACTGGATAATGGTGCAAGCGCTCCTCAGTCATGATCTCAGTACCCCAAATATTCATAAAGACATAGGGACAGACATTAAAACAAATGCAATGTGTATAATCTATCTCCTTAGGAATGCATTTATCTCTAGGTTAACAGGCTGCTAGTGGATCAAAAACCACAGTAATTCTCTAAAGTAGGACTATACCTGTCTTCTAACATAATAACCTGTGATAGATTAATATCGATCCTAATAAATATCAAGGCAGCTTCACTCACAGAAATGAATTCACATACCTAAATGTAAGTAGGATAGTGGTGCAGACTCTCCGCAACGTGTGTTTCGCGTTATCGCTTCCTCAGGAGGAGGACGTAATGATATCAAATATGTCTATTTTCTTTGTTTGTTTCAGTTTTACATAATAAAGCATTTTAGAAAAAAAAATATGTTTTTGTGTCTTCATTTTCTGAACGCCATATTATTTTATTTTTCTGCCAATCGTCTTGTGCAGGGGCTCATTTTTTGAAAATTTTTGAAAAAAAGAGTTGACATTTTTATTGGTACCATTTTTGGGTACATATGATTTTGTGATCATTCATTATTGCAATTTATGGGGCAAGGTGACCAAAAAATTTGTTATTTTGGCACACTTTTTATTTAATTATTTTTACGGTGTTCACCTGAGAGTTTAGGTCATGTGACATTTTTATACAGCAGATTGTTATGGACGTGGCAATATCTAAAATGTATACTTCTTATTTATTTAAGTTTTACACAATAATAGCATTTTTAAACCAAAAAAATATGTTTTAGTGTCTCTATAGTCTGAGAGCCATAGCTTTTTTATTTTTTGCCCTATTGACTTAGGTAGGGTCTCATTTTTTGCGGGATGAGGTGAAAATTTGAGTGGTACTATTTTGGGGGACATACGTCTTTTTAATCGCTTGGTGTTGAAATTTTTGTGATGTAAGGTGACGAATGGCTTTTTTTGGCACCGTTTTTATTTTTATTTTTTAATGGTGTTTATCAGACGGGGTGGATCATGTGATACATTTATAGAACCGATCGTGATACCTCACCTGTGTTTTTCCTTTTTTTTCTATTTTTAATTATAAAATCAGTGGAAAGGGGTGTTTTTTTTCTTTTTTTACTTAAAACTTTATTTTTTATTGCTTTTTTTAACTTTATTTCTGTCCCACTCTGTTACTTTTGAGGGTCTCATCCCCTCTGTAATGCATTACAATACATCTGTATTGTAATGCATTGCCTGTTAGTGTATTACACTGAGTAATACACGAACAGTTTGCCTGGGATACCCAGCCTGGGGCTTGGTCCCAATACCTTGCATCGGGCTGCCTTGTCACCCATGGAGTCCCAGCCAAAGCAGCGCCTGAACCTGATGGGCTCCCTCACCCACCGCATGCATCTTCTATGCAGCAGACAGCGCTGACTGCGGCATATAAGGGTTAATCCGCTGGCATTAACTTTAACAACGATGCTGGCGGGTACAGCAGTGGCCAAGCTATCAGGGACTGCCAGGCGCACACTGCTCCGATGCCCGCCCGATGACCATGACATAATAGTATGTCAAAATGCGGCAAGTCACTTGCCGCCATGACGTACTATTACATTATATGTCGGGAAGGGGTTAAAGTTTATGTGCACTTTGTAACCACCTTTATTGCTGAAATGCAGTTTTCTCTATACTGTATAGTACATCATTGTCACCTTCTATTTACTAAGGGTACAACCACAAAAAGGATAGGCCATTAATATCTGATCTATGGGAGTATAACACCATGTACTTCTGCCAATCAGCACTCCTGCAGTTGCTCCAGTGCTGAAAGTTGGTGCCAGAACTACATAGCTTTGTCTATTTTATGTGGATGCAGCTGCTTACTGCACTGAGGTGAATGGGATCAGCACTGTAGAAACCGGGAACATTCACTACACAATGGATGGAGCAGTGTAATTCAAGTATTGACTTCCTGTGCCACTGCAAGTACAGGACATCTAATTGGCGGGGTGACTGTTGTCAAACTCCCATCAATCAGATATTGATAGCCTATACATCAATAGTAAAATCCTGCACACTCCCTTTAATGTCTTCTTATGAACTCCTGAATTCGTTCTGCAAAATAACTCTGTATAGTCTCTTGAAAGCTCAGTTTCCAGGACAAAGAAACTGAAAGCTTCCATATGTCAGCTACAGTGGCGTACCGCCAATATAGGCAGGGTACGCCACTGCTATGGGGCCCGCGGCACAGAGGGGCCCGGAGTGCTTGGAAGGCCCCGCCCCCTGCAACTGCGCTCAATGCAGGCTGAGAGGCGGTCTGACCTCCCACTGACTGCGCGCTCCCTAGGACCCAGCCGCGCTCCCTTGGCTCGTGCGTCTGCTGCTGATTGGCCCAGTCACTGTATTGCTGGCAGGCAGCAGACGTTCACCCAGCGTGGAAGAAGTTTAGAGTGAGTTGTGCTTCCCGCCCGCCTCGCCAGTGCCGTCATCCCAAAGCCAGTCCGGACCTGTGCCACTGCCAGCCCGTCCACACAGTAAGACTGCCCCAGCCACTATCTTTCCAACCCGGATTATTAATGGAAAAAAATTATTTACTTAAAACAGTCTCTCTTAGCACTGGCGTAACTAGATATGACTGGGCAGTGGGCCCCACAGGAAATTTTTTAATGTGCCTCACAGCAAATTTTTGAATGGACAGAGACACTTGACTTCTTCCCCAATACAGTCCAATTATCGTCCAATTGACAAGTCATGGAAATATATGTATACTGTAGTATGATATTTTGTAAAGGTAAGAATAAATGTCTTCTGGTTGGTACAGTATACATATATTTCAGTATATGTATTACAGTATACATATATTTCCATGACCTGTCTATTGGACGATAATTGGACTGCATTAGGGAAGAAGTCAACTGTCTCTGCCGGTCAGAGGTGCCGGACAGCTGGGGGGGTCCATTCCAAAATTTTCTGTGGTGCCCAGTCATTTCTAATTACGCTAGTGCTAAGAGAGACTGTATAAAACGTTCCAGTTCCAGAACTTCATGTATGGGACCTTCTGAGGGCAGCAGCAAGCAGAGTTCCTGTGGGGGTGGGGGGCACTGTAGGCTCATAGAGGACTCAGGACAGTGCTCCCCTCACCCCCACATGAATTCTGCTTGCTGTTAAAGGGAACCTGTCACCTCAAAAACACAAATAAAACCACCAGTCTGTTCAGCCCCCAGTCTGTTTATAATTAGAGATGAGCGAATTTCATATTTTGAAATTCGTTCATGCTTTGTTTGGTGGTAAAAGGTGAATTGCGTTATGGATTCTGTTACCACAAACCATAACGCAATTCCATGACGGAATCCATAACGGAATGCCTTTAGAGGCATTCCGTCATAATAGAAGTCTATGGGCTGCATAACGGATACGTCCGGTTTGCGTTATGCTGGAGTCCTCAGTAGGTCATGTATACATTTTTTTATTTGCAAATGTGGGTGTGGCAGGGGAGGAGCCAGGGCAGGAGGTGGGATGGGCCAGGGTAGTGGGCGGGGTTAGGGGGCCCCAATTCAGATTATTGCTATGGGGCCCAATGATTTCTATGTACGCCCCTGGTCAGCTACTGTATAATAGCTCTTATTGAGCTGCTTCTTTGGTTACCTGGAAATTTAGGTAGTTCAAATTTCTCTTTTTCTTAGGACTCCTATACAGTTAATACCCCTTCCACATCCCCATCCCTTTAAGAGGATTAAAACTGAGCCTTTATCTAATCTTTAGTGTAGTTCATAGGGAATAATATTTTAGTTGTACAGATGTAGCAGCCAGGAAATGAATGTTCCGCTTCCCAAATACCATAGCATGATGAATATTAGTATGCATAGCACGGCTGCTCTGATACTACATGAAAGAGCACTGTGCCAGTAGGCAAATTATATAGAACAAGTAAGGATATCTAGTCAAATTGCATAGCACCCACAAACACAGCTACACGAGGGTTAGAGAACTTGGCAAGACCCTTTGACAAAGGCATATATCACTACCTACTGCTGTTATACTGCTTAGGTTAGCAAGTTATACCAATGTAATGGCTAGTCTCGAATATAAAAAAAAAATTGCCACATATCCACAATAAATAAGACCAAAACCTCAATTTCAATATAGGCAATATAGATGGTCAAAGGAACTTTTTTTAGAATAAGTAGAAAATACCTGGCCACCCTAGTGGCCTTCGTAGGAACCACCTAGATAGGCATTGGAGCTTTTCTGGTGTGGAATATTTGAGGCAATTCCCAAGCAAGTGATCAGCATCTCCACAGTAGAAGCCTAATCCCTTTTCCAATCGGTTTTACAATTTGGACTTGATGGATTCTAACTATATAGGTTCTTCATTTGATAACTAGGATGCATACGCAATAACCAGCAATGCAATGGCCGAATAGCAGAAATTAAATACATACCTAGCTCTATTATGCTATTCAGGATTATTGGTATTTATCAAAAGTGTGAAAATTGTCCTGGCTATTTGAGAGGCAAAATGTTAAAAAAAACTCCTGGCAGTGAAAGGGTTAAACAAGGTAAGTTAGTATCTTTGAACAGACGTATAGTTGTTTTATTGTGCACTTTGAATTGATATTGTTATACTCTCTTTAATATACTGCACACTTTACTGTAGCCTGAAAGTCTTGGGTAAGAACAGCATAACTGCAAAAGATGCAGTCTAAATTCTGACAGTTAGTTGCTGCAGTTTTAAACTGCATCATGTACCAAGATGTGCCTTTTTTTCTCCATTAACTTGATGAGAAATTCACTTTTAATTGTTTGTCTTATTCAGCCAATAAGTACTTAATGTGAAGACCTACAGTAGGGTTAGGTGAGGGTAAGTGTTTATATGCCATCTCTTTGTGCATGGCTATAAGGACATAGGGGAAGATTTATCAAACTGGTGTAAAGTAGAATTATCTTAGTTGCCCATAGCAACCAATCAGATTCCACCTTTTATTTTGCAGTGAAAAATAAAATGTGAAATCTGATTGGTTGCTATGGGCAACTAAGCTTATTCTACTTTACACAAGTTTGATAAATCTCCCCCATAGTTTCTTACATTGATCTCCATGAAGAGAGCACTGTCATAATAGCTGTAAGAGTGCTTTAGGCATTGTTTTGCCAGCAGCACAATTAAAACACAGCCAAAGCTATGGCTAACTACAGAGCTAAAAAAAAGCAGAAACATAACAAGTGCAATTACACCTATAACTCTTTTCTTTTCTCTGTTTGCTATGAACTTACAGCTGGTAAGTGCACACAAATATGTCTCATATAATGTTATACTTTTTCCTATACTTTTTCAGCTTTTTAACCACTTCAGCCCCCCTAGCTTAAACACCCTTAACGACCAGGCCACTTTTTACAATTTTGCACTACGCTACTTTCACCGTTTATTGCTCCGTCATGCAACTTACCACCCAAATGAATTTTTCCTCCTTTTCTTCTGACTAGTAGAGCTTTCATTTGGTGGTATTTCATTGCTGCTGACATTTTTACTTTTTTGACCTCTAGTTTCTGACTAGAGTTCACTGAGAGTTTCTGACCCCTAGTGAACCTACGTTGCAGGATATGTATCAATGGCTCTGTTAAAGGAGTCATAGGCCTGCTGGATAGAAAGGCTTCCTATTCATGCCCAGGCCCCTATGGAGACCTCTGTCCTGGTAGAGAGACCTTCTTGGTCTCCTTAGTTTCTTCCTCCTCGAATGAGGAGGAGCTGACGTTGTGTTTTCTCCCCCGGAAAGACACAGAAGTTGCTCAAGTCCATCAGGTCGGGGGACCATGATGTTGACTGTGGGGAGCCTCCCGTTCCCGCTACTCGGGCACCTCGTGTCTTCAAAGCGGATGAGACCCTCCTCTCTGTCATGATATAGAGTGGAAAAAACCTGGAAAAGGTCCGGTTTTAACAAAGAAGTTTAAATCCATGTTCCCGATGGCTTAACCCTTGGTGGATTCATGAGGATCCATTCCCAAGGTGGACATGGCTATTGCCAAGTTGTCCAAGCGCACTCTGGTTCCTGCAGACGATGGGTCTAGCTGCAGGACCCCCTTGCAGAGTGCACACTAAGATGGGGTGTTACGGCAGCTGCGGCTTCCGCTTCCACAGCGACTTTTGAAGTCTCTACGTTCCTCCGATCTCGCCTGGATCAAATTCAAGTTGATGTGAACCAGAGGTTTTTTCCAGGACGACATACTGGCTGCTTTCAAGACCATCAACCTGGCTACGGACTTCTTGTGCGATACCGCACAGCTCCAGTTGAAGCTAGCGATGGAGCTTCCCCGCTAGCAAAGCAAGTCCTGGGAACGAGGCCAAACACAGATCCTTGCTCTTGAAGCTAAGCAGCAGGTCTGTGGCTCATGGGAGACCAAGTGTGCCTTTGGTACCCTGTAACAATACTATTGAATAACATCAACATCACCTGGGATCGGCGGCCCATATTCCACTTTGGCTTAAGCCTTGGGTCGCTGACAATTCCTCAAAATACAGCTTATATGGCCTTCCATTCGAGCCCAACTGTTTGTTCGGTTCGGAACTTGATAAGATCATGGAGGGCCTTTCAGACTAGAAGGTGAAGAGCCTTCCCCAGCAGTCCTTTCCAGGGCAGGGCAAACAAGACCGCGGTGGCAGGTCTGGCCAGCAAACAAGCTCTTGTAGTGACTGGAGAGCACAGCGAAAGGGTTTGAGGTGCTCTCGTGGAGGAGCCAAAGATGGAAAATCCACCTCCTGACTACGGGCCTCTTCGAGGCTCTTGGTTAATTCCCGTTACTCCTGCCGTCCTGCCAATAAGCTTCCCCATTCCTAAGCTTCATGTACCCGTCGGGAGTCGTCTCTCCCACTTCTGAGAAGAATGGATCCAAGAGATCTCGGATCCCTGGGTCCTGAATATAATTTCCAACGGTTATTTAGTTAACCTCACCTCTATTCCTCTGGACAGGTTTGTCAAGATCAACCTTCTACAAGCTGCCAAGAAGGCGATCCTAGAGGCCTACATTTGCAAAGGGGCTCTGGAGGAGGTTCCGGCAGGAGAACGGGGCCTAGGGATCTATTCACCAGTTTTTCTGGTTCCCAAGGCATCAGGAGATCTCCGGATGATTATCGATCTGAGATATTTCAATCGATTTATAAGGAAGGTGAAGTTTCGTGTAGAAACCATCAGGTCAGTAGTTCATGTCGTCAATCCTGGAGACGTGATGGCAACCCTGGACCTCAAGAATGCATATCTGCACATCCCAATCCATCCTGGTTCCAGGAAGTATATCAGGATCATGGTCCAGGTGTCCGGTGTCGTCAGGCATCTTCTGTTTGTTGCCCTTCCCTTTGGCATTTCTTATGCCCCTCACACTTTTACCAAGGTGGTGGTTCTGTGGTGGCGGCTTTGAGGCTTCAAGGACTGACCATCATTCCTTATCTGGACGACTGGCTTTGAAAGCCTCTGCTCTAGCGGTCCTAACCCAACTTCTTCAGGTAACAATCTCCTTTCTGTTCCACCTAGGTTGGATCATCAGCTGGTAGAAGTCGAACGTGAGCCCGTCGACTTCAGTAAGATATCTAGTCTTCATAATCGACTCCACTGGGATGTCGCTCCAGTTGACTCCAGAAAGAAGATTCCGGGTTCAGAACACGGCAAGTTCCTTTCCCGGCGAGTTCCAATCCGGACTCTCATGAAGATGTTGGGGCTCATGTCAGCGTCTGCGGAAGCAGTCCCTTGGGCTCTATGGCACCTCCGCCCTCTACAGTCGGAGGTCCTCTCCTAATGGAATGGCAGCCCTGCTGGGCTAAACTCCCTGTGCTCCCTGACTTGGCAAACTCGGTATTCCCTCAGATGGTGGTACCATCTTTTAGACGGGAAGTCTATGACCCAGCCAATCTGGGTCATATTGACTACGGATGCGTCCTACTCTAAGTAGGCTGGGACGCTCACCTAGACGACTCTCCAGTTCACGGGACCTGGTTTCCTCAGGAGTGGCTTCTTTCATCCAATCTCCGCGAGATTCAAGCTATCCGGCTAGCCCTCCTTCACTTAGCCCCTCAGATCCGGGGCAAAGCGGTGAAAGTCCAGTCAGACAATGTGACTGTGGTACTTTACATCAACCAGCAGGGAGGCACGAGATCACTTCCCCTCCTGTCAGAGATCGGGGTGATTCTGGATTAGGCAGAGTTGTACCTTCCCACTTATTTGCGATCCACATCCAAGGCTCCCTCAATGTGATAGCGGCTGAGCCGTGGTCTTCCGTCGTGGAGTGGTCTTTACATCCGGAGAATCAAGCAGATAGTCCTCAAGTGTGTATGCCAGAGGTGGATCTCATGGCAACAAGATTCAATGCCAAGGTGGAGAGGTTCTGCTCCCTTTACAGGGAGGACAACCCCTGGCGTTAGACGCTCTGTCAATATCCTGGAGGTTCAGGCTGGCTTACATCTTCCCTCCCTTTTCCATGATACCGAGGGTATTGATGAAAATCCGTCAGGATCAGGCCTCGGTGATAGCCATCATACTGTTTTGGCCGAAGAGATCCTGGTTTACCTAGCTCACCCAGTTGAGTCGAGGACAATATTGAGGCTCCCCACAGCAGACCCTGGTGTCGTGGGACACTCACCTCTGCTCAGATCTGCACAGATTCAACCTGACAGCCTGGAGGTTGATCAGTCCCTTCCCAGAATAGAAGGGCTTTCAGAGTCGGTCCTGAGAACGCTGTCTCATTCTAGAGCGGACTCTACCAAGAGAGCCTACTCTTGTATTATGAGGATATTCTCATCCTGTTGTACCTCAACTGAGGTGGCGTCTGCAGATCCGCCCTCTCCGCTATCCTTCAGTTCCTGCAAGACGGCCTTGATAGAGGCCTTGCCCTTCTACTCTGAAGGTTCAAGTTTCAGCCATCTCAGCTTGCCTTAACAGGCTTTTTCTCAGGACCCGCTGATCAAACGGTTCCTTAAAGGAGCTGAAAGATTAAAGCCTACAGTACTGAGACCCCTTTTTTCAATGGGTTTTTCAGTAGTTCTCAGGGGTTAGCATCTCCCCCTTTGAACCGTTAGAGGAGGTGGACATCAAGTTCGTCACTTGGAAGTTTGTGTTTCTCCTTGCAGTGACTTTGGCCAAGAGGGTCTCTGAGCTTCAAGCTCTCTCAGCACATGAGCCCTATACCATTTTCTTACATGACCGGGACCTTCTTAGATTCCTCCCATATTGTAGGCCTAAAGTTCCTTCCTTCCAGAACATCAACCAGGTGATATTCCTCCCGGTTCTGTCGACATCTACCACCTCCTCCTAGGAACCTGCTAGACATCCTCTGGACGTCTCGAGATGTCTCCGGATCTATGTGGATAGATCAAGGAGTTCAGGAAAGATGAGAATCTGCTAATCCTGTTGCCGGTAAGTTTAAAGGCTATAAGGCATCCAAACCTTCCATCAGTCGGTGGATTGAGGAGGCTATTAAGGAATCCTTTGTTTCCACAATCTCTGGACCCTCCGGGATTCGTGAAGGCCCACTCTACTAGAGTTGTGGCTACTTCTTTTGCCGAGAGGAGTCTTCTGCCTCTCAACATGATTTGCAAAGCTGCCTCCTGGAGCTCTGAATCGACATTCATCTCCCATTATAGACTAGATGCCAGTCTAGCTGAGTTTTCGGCCTTTGGGCAGACTTTTCTTAGTTCTGCCAGGCAGGAAGGCCCTCCCTAGGGGTTTCTTCTTGCTATCTCCCCATCTGTGCTGCTGGTAGGACGTAAGGGAATCGTTAATTTCTAACGATAATTTGTTTTCCCTTAGTCCTAACAGCAGCACACAAATTCCCACTCTAGTAAGTCTAGCTTTTTCTTACTATAAACACAGTGGGCTGGGGTTGACTTCCTCCTTTTAAGGAGATACTTAATTGTCAAATTGAGTTATTAGTCTTGGGCTCATTAAACATTCCGCCGGTCCTGCCAGTCCACGGGGGGTGGTTAACCACATCTGTGCTGCTGTTAAGACTAAGGGAAAACAAATTATCATTAGAAATTAACGATTTTTTTTTCACAAGTTAGCGGAAAATGACACTTTCTGAGGAAAAAAATAATTATAATAAAGTTTCAATTTCTGCTAACTTCTGGCAAAAAAAAAAAAATCTCCAATGACTCACTATGCCCCTCAGTGAATATCTTGGGGTGTCTACTTTCCAAAATGGGGTCATTTGTGGGGTGTGTTTACTGTTCTGGCATTTTGGGCGGGGCTAAATTGTGAGCCTCCCTGTAAAACCTAAAGGTACTCGTTGGAATTTGGGCCCCTTTGGGCACCCAGTCTGCAAAAAAATGGCACACATATGGTATCGCCGTACTCAGAAGAAGTAGAGCAATGTGTTTTGGGGTGTGTTTTTACATATACCCATGTTGGGTGAGAGAATTATCTTTGTAAACTGACAACTTTGTATAAAGAAATTTAAAAAGTTGTCATTTACAGAGATATTTCTCACACCCAGCATGGGTATATGTAAAAATACACCCCAAAACACATTGCCCTACTTCTCCTGAGTATGGCGATACCACATGTGTGACAATTTTTGCAGCCTGGGTGCGCAAAAGGGCCCAAATTCCAATGAGTACCTTTAGGATTTCACAGGGCATTTTTACGCATTTAGATTCCAGACTTCTTCTCACGCTTTAGAGACCCCCAAAATGCCAGGGCAGTATAAATACCCCACAAGTGACCCCATTTTAGAAATAAGACACCCCAAGGTATTCTGTGAGGGGTATGGTAATTTCATGTAAAATTTTATTTATTGTCACAAGTTAGTGGAATATGAGACTTTGTAAAAAACTAAAATAAAAAAAAATAAAAATCAATTTCCACTAACTTGTGCCAAATTTTTTTTTTTCTGTGAACTCGACATGCCCCTCACGGAATACCTTGGGGTGTCTTCTTTCCAAAATGGGGTCACTTGTGGGGTATTTATACTGCCCTTGCATTTTAGGGGCCCTAAAGCGTGAGAATCCAAATGCGTAAAAATGCCCTGTGAAATCCTAAAGGTACTTATTGGAATTAGGGCCCCTTTGCGCATCTTGGCTGCAAAAAATTGTCACACATGTTGTATCGCTGTACTCAGGAGAAGTAGGGCAATGTGTTTTGGGGTGTATTTTTACATATACCCATACTATGTGTGAGAAATATCTCTGTAAATGACAACTTTTAAAAAAATTGTACACAAAGTTGTCAATTTACAGAGATATTTCTCTCACCCAGCATGGGTATATGTAAAAATACACCCCAAAACACATTGCCCTACTTCTCCTGAGTACGGCGATACCACATGAGTGACACTTTTTTGCAGCCTGGGTGCGCAAAGGGGCCCAAATTCCAACGAGTACCCTTTAGGAGGGCATTTTTACGTATATTTATTCTCACGCTTTAGGGCCACTAAAATGCCAGGGCAGTATAAATACCCCACATGTGACCCCATTTTCGAAAGAAGACACCCCAAGGTATTCCGTGAGGGCCATGGCGAGTTCATAGAAGATTTTTTTGGCACAAGTTAGCGGAAATTGATTTTTTATTGTTTTTTCTCACAAAGTCTCCTTTTCCGCTAACTTGTGACAAAAAGTTACATTTTTCATGGACTCACTGTGCCCCTCAGCAAAAACCTTGGGGTGACTTCTTTCCAAAATGTGGTCATTTGTGGGGTGTTTGTACTGTTCTGGCATTTTGGGTCGGGCTAAATTGTGAACAGCCCTGTAGAACCTAACACTCAGTTCACACTTTCGCGTAAAACGCCGCTTTCAAACGCGCAAAAAAACGCACAACAGTACAGGAACCATGCATTCCAATGGAGGTGGTTCACACTTGCGCGTTTTAATGCGCGTTCGTAGGCGCCTATAAACGTCCGACGCATAGGCAAGTATGTTCGCGTTAATTCGGGCGTTTATCCAGCGTTTGGTTCCAATAGACTTCAATGGGAAACGCCATAGGCGTGTTGTTCGGGCGTTTGTGCAGCGTAAAACGCGCCTATGGATGCGCGTTTTACAAAGTTTGCAACATGCTGAATCAGCCACCATGGAATGTCACACCTCTAAAGCACTCAGATTGGCCAAACTATATCATTGATCATTGGCCAACTATGCAGTCAATCACATAAACGCGCGTCAAACGCGCCTACACTATTTACCAAAACGCTTGAAAAAACGCGCCTACACGCCAGTCTTGAACGCACCAAAAACGCTAGGCTTCAAAACGCTCAGGTCTGAACCCAGTGTAAAGGTACTTGTTGGAATTTGGGCCCCTTTGCACACCCAGCCTGCAAAAAAGTGTCACTCAAGTGGTATCGCCGAAATCAGGAGAAGTAGGGCAATGTGTTTTGGGGTGTATTTTTACATATACCCATGTTGGGTGAGAGAAATATCTCTGTAAATTGACAACTTTGTATAAAAAAAAAATTAAAAAGTTGTCAAAAAATATGTAAAAATACACCCCAAAACTAATTTCCCTACTTCTCCTGAGTACGGCGATACCACGTGAGTGACACTTTTTTGTAGCCAAGATGCGCAAAGGGGCCCAAATTGCCATGAGTACCTTTAGGATTTCACAGGGCATTTTTATTCATTTGGATTTTCACGCTTTAGGACCCCTAAAATGCCAGGGCAGTATAAATTCCCCACAAGTGACCCCATTTTGGAAAGAAGACACCCCAAGGTCTTCCGTGAGGGGCATGGCGAGTTCACAAAATTTTTTTTTTTTGGCACAAGTTAGCGGAAATTGATATATATATATATATTTCTAACAAAGTCTCATATTCCACTAACTTGTGTTGTGACAAAAAATAAAATTTTACATGAACTCACCATACCCCTCATGGAATACCTTGGGGTGTCTTCTTTCTAAAATGGGGTCACATGTGAGGTGTTTGTACTGCCCTGGCATTTGAGGGTCTCCGCAATCATTACACGTATGGCCAGCATTAGGAGTTTCTGCTATTCTCCTTATATTGAGCATACGGGTAATGAGATTTTTTTTTTTTCCATTCAGCCTCTGGGCTGAAAAAAAAAAAAAAATGAACGGCACAGATTTTTTCATTCGCATCGATCAATGTGGATGAAAAAATCTCTGCCAAAATCAGTGACTGCAGTGCGGTGGGCTGGGCGCTAACTACCTAACAAGTAGCTAACTAACTGGCAGTGATAAGGGACCCTTATGCCCCATTCACACATCCGCAATTCTGTTTGTGGAACGGAATTGTGGACCCATTCATTTCTATGGGGACAGACTTTGTCCCGCTCGGATCCTGAATTGCGGATCCGCACTTCCGGGTCTGCACTTCCGTTCCGCAAAAATATAGAACATGTCCTCAAAACATGTCCGCAAAACACATATGGACATGTGAATGGAGCCTTTCAGGGGGGTGATCAGTGACAGGGGGGTGATCAGGGAGTCTATATGGGGTGATCAGGGGTTAACAAGGGGTTAATAAGTGACAGGGGGGGTAGTGTGGTGCTTGATGCTACTTTACATAGCTACCTGGTCCCCTGGTGGTCGATCCCAGCAAATTGAAATCCCAGTGCAGGAAGTAAGGTGGGCACATTGTCTTTTCACCGGGGATCCAGCAGGGTGGCAACCTAGTAGTCCGCACACGTTAAAATGTGGGCAACTCTGCTGTCGTTGCGCAGGCACTGCAGCATGTAGTCGCTCATGTGTGCCAGGCTTCCCAGAGGTAAGGACAAGCTGTCCTCTGTGGGAGGTGTATCGTCATCGTCCTTCGTTTCCCCACATCCACGCACCAGTGATGGGCCCTTACTAGATGTTTTCCTCATTGTTAACGTTCACCACAATAAGAAAAAAATTATTTGGCCCAATGTATTGAATTCAAATTCAGGCCTTTTTTTACAGGCACCTAACACTATCTGGCTATCTTTTTAAGTACCGTATTACACTAATCCAGGCACAGCAGTAACCACAGATTTAGGGGAATATCAATGGCAGGCCTAGTATTTAGGCCCTGGATGAAACATATCCTTTTACAGACAAATTTACACTTGGAGATGCACAGTAGCGTGTGAAAAAATGTATAGGATTATGCTTTCAGCACTTGTATTTTAACACTTTGTGTAATATACCCTTTAACAGAAAGAAATACACTTAGAGATGCAAAACAGTGTGTGCACATGTAGAGGATTATGCTGTATTTTAACACTTACTGTAATATACCCTTTAACGGAAAGAAATACACTTGGAGATGCACGCTGAGTGTAATATACCCTTTTACGGACAGATTTACACTTGGCCTGCAACAGCTGGAACACCAGATTTTGGGTATTGCTATTTTGGCAATTGAATTTCACCCCAGAACAAAATATATCCTTTGACGGATACTATTAAACTACTTCTCCAGCCATAGCTAGAACACCAGATTTACTGTATTTCTATTTTTGCAACTGAATTTCACCCCAGAAAATATTATATCCTTTGACGGACACTATGAAACTTGTCTAGTCACAGCTGGAACACCAGATTTAGGGGATTGCTATTTTGGCAATTGGATTTCACCCCAGAACAAAATCTGTCCTTTGCCGGACACTTTTAAACTTGGCCAGCCGCAGCTGAAACCACTGATTTACGGTATTGCTATTTTGGCAATTGAATTTCACCCCAGAAAAATATCTATCCTTTGCCGGACTGTATTAAACTTAGCCAGCCACAGCTGGAACACCAGATTTAGGGGATTGCTATTTTGGCAATTGAATCAGCAATACTGATTTACGGTATTGCTATTTTGGCAATTGAATTTCACCCCAGAAAAATATCTATCCTTTGCCGGACTGTATTAAACTTAGCCAACCACAGCTAGAACACCAGATTTAGGGGATTGCTATTTTGGTAATTGAATTTCACCACAGAAAAAAATCTATCCTTTGCCAGACAGCAGATAGTATTACCATTGGCTAGCCACAGCTGGAACACCAGATTTAGGGGATTGCTATTTTGGCAATTGAATTTAACCCCTCAATAAAATATAGAAATTTCTATCCTGAGTTTCTAGGGGTGACAATAAGCACAGCCAAGCCCCTGATGTAGGATATAGCAAAAAAAAAAAAAAACTAGTATTGATGGATTGATGGACGTGCTAGCATCTTGTGCTGGTGCACCACAAGACACAAAATGGCCGTCGATCACCTCAGAAAAAAGTGACAGAAAAACGCTCTGTGCAGCCAAAAAAAACAGTGAGCAATTAACTAGCAGAAGTTGAATGATTCACAGCTGTAGATCGATCACTTCTTTAGGTCTTTTTGCTGAGTTTCCCTGCCAAATCTCACCCTCACAGCAGCTGCATCCTATCCCTACACTAATCAGAGCAGAGTGTGGTGCGGCACTACTTGACTCCAGCTTAAATAGAGGCTGGGTCACATGCTGCACTTGGCCAATCACCGCCATGAAATTAGTAGGCATGAATGTGATGGCTTCTTAGAGAAAGAAGTAAAACGCTAGCTGATTGGCTGCTGTGCAGCCCTTCAGAAAGCGGTAAGAAATCGCCGAACAACGGACCCGAACCCGAACTTTTTTGAAAATGTTCGGGTCCGGGTCCCGAACACCCCAAAATTCAGTACGAACCCGAACTATACAGTTCGGGTTCGCTCAACTCTATTGAAAGCTTGAAATGGCGGGAGTCATTTGCGCGAATAGAAAGGTGCGAAAAAGATATATACGAATTTTCGCAATACATGCAGCGTACTGGAGTCTGACACAACCTGTTAAGGCTTGGTAACGGAAAGGGAATACAAACCGCAAATAGATTAATTCGAATAATCAAGTGACGAACATTCGCAGGACAGTTTTTACCTATTAAGTCTTTACTCTGACAGGAATAGTGGAAATTGTTATAGAAAGCAATTAAGGTTGGGGGAACTATGTCTGAATCATTTATTTTCAATACAGTTTCCCTATCACTATACTTCTTAAGAGTGAATATTCATAATTGCGAATATAGGGTCATCTATGCGACATATTCACGAAATCTAGAAATCACGACATTCGAGATTAAATTTCGCTTTGCGAATATTAGCGCTCAAAACTAGTGTCTAGGTCTACATGGTCAATTCCTCGGACCTTCAAAAGGGAGGGGTTCCCCTCATGACAAGTTTTAAAATGTTTGGGGATTGATTTGAGATTGACAAGTTCCTCATTTTCCCTAGCCTTTAATATATCCCGAACATGTTCTCTAACATGTATCTTTAGTTCCCTAGTGATTAGGCCAATGTAAATCTTTGGGCATGGACAGGTAGCATAATAGACTACAGCTTTTGTAGTGCAAGAAATATTGTGAGTGATCTCATATGTTCTAGTAGGGATGGGATCTGTAAAATTAGTAGCTCGCATTGTATTGGAGCACATCCTAGTGTTGAGCGAGCATGCTCTACTATGCTTGGAACATCGCAGAGTTCGGCCGAACGCCGTGTTTGCTCAAGCCAGTGTATTTAAATCTAATTTAGCCTCTATTTCTATGCAGAAGATTGCTGTACAGTGAGGGAATCCCTCAGTGTAAGTCCGTGGCATAGGAGTCCCTGCTGTGACTCCATATATAGCTATGTCCATATATCGAGTCAGTGCTTGGGGACAACCAGTGTATCTAAATCTAATTTATCCTATATTTCAGAAAAGTTTCTGCTGGGATCCGAACTCCTTCCGCATTAAAAGCAAGGCACTTAACCACTAAGCTATAATAGCTGCATAGCCAGTTACTTTAAAAAAAAATAAAAAAAAATATGAGAATTTTACTGTAGAGAAATACTTACTACTGATCAGTATTCCTATACAGTAGAAGTCTCATTTTTTAAGTGACTGGCTTTTCAGCTATATAGTGTAGTGGTTAAAGTTCTGGGCTATGATGAGGAAGCTGTGAGTTCATATCCCGTCACAAATTTAGATTTGTATAGTTTACATTTTTTAATAATTGTAAAAAATGTTATATATATATATATATATATATATATATATACATATATATATATACTTCAGATATATATTAATGCATAATATGTGGGAAACTACTACTGATGTTTTAGCCATAATATATTTACATATAATATATTATATATTCTAAATATATAATAATATGTGTAAATATATTATGGAAATTTAACAATAGCAAACACAGGTACACTCTGCAGTAATACTAAACCCTCACACTGATGTTAGAATTGAGAGGTTAGTTCGACATATCCTACTAGGAGGACATGTCTTAAGCTCGGGCACAAGGTCTCTCAATTAGCCTGAGGCCCTACCTGTGCTGCATGGGCGATACCGGGGGCCAGTGGGCAAATTATGGGAGCATAAGGCCTGACTCACAAACAGCTTCCCAGTTACCTCCAGCATGTAGCCATGCTTGCAATGGGAGGTGGGAGGTTCCTGTGAGCAACACCCATTGTTCCCCACATCCACATAATTGTTACCTTATGTAGGATAATTATTGTGGTACTTGTAGTCCGTTGCTGGCGTCATCCATTGTATGCATTTTTTTGCTGTTGATTGCCATCAGCAACGGACTACAAGTGCAGAATATGCTCCCCTATATACATGCACAACTGCATATGGGTTTTTTATAATTTGTGACAGGATTTTGAACTCACAGCTTCTGCTTACCAGCCCAGATTTTTAACGACTTCACTATATAGCTGCATAGCCATTCACGAAAAATAAAATAAAAAATGAGACTTCTACTTTATAGGAATACTTACAAGTAGTACCTCTACAGTGGAAGTCTCATTACAGTTGTATTCAAAATTATTCAACCCCCAATGCTGTAAAGGGTTTTAGGGAATTTAGTGTACATTTGTAATTGTGTTCAGAATGAAATTTTAAAAGGACTTTTTAAAGAAACAAATGCAACTAAAATGACATCAATTGTTTTTGTAATACAGTATTAAATGTTTTTTTTTTTTTGTGATTTCTTCATTGACACAATTATTCAACCCCTTAAAGACTACCACTCTTAAGAACAGAGGTTCATTCAAGTGTTTTCGATCAGGTATTGAAAACACCTGTGGATGTCAAGGATCAGCAATCAAGCATAATAAGCACCAATTAGGCAGATTTAAAATGACTGTGATACTCAGCTCCTTCTAGACATTTACTGGTGTGTTTACAAACATGGTGAAGTCAAGAGAATGGTCCAGGAAGACAAGAGAAGAGGTGATTTCTCTTCACAGGAAGGGCAATGGCTATAAGAAGATTGCAAAGATGTTAAACATACCAAGAGACACCATAGGAAGCATCATTCGCAAATTCAAGGCAAAGGGCACTGTTGAAACGCTACCTGGTTGTGGCAGAAAGAAGATGCTGACTTCGACTGCTGTGCGCTACCTGAAGCGCAAAGTGTTGAAAAGTCCCGTGTGACTGCTGAGGAACTGAAAAAGATTTGTCAGATGCGGGTACTGAAGTTTCAGCTCAGACAATAAGGTGCACACTGCGTAATGAAGGCCTCCATGCCAGAACTCCCAGGCGCACCACCTTGCTGTCTCCAAAGAATAAGAAGAGTCGACTGCAGTATGCTAAAAGTCATGTGGACAAACCACAAAAGTTTTGGGATAGTGTTCTGTGGACTGATGAAACAAAATTAGAACTGTTTGGGCCCATGGATCAACGCTATGTTTGGAGGAGGAAGAACAAGGCCTATGAAGAAAAGAACACCTTGCCTACTGTGAAGCATGGCGGGGTCAATCATGCTTTAGGGCTGTTTTGCTTCTACAGGTACAGGAAGCTTCAGCGTGTGCAAGGTACCATGAATTCTCTTCAGTACCAGGAGATATTGGATGAAAATGTGATGCAGTCCGTCACAAACCTGAGGCTTGGGAGGCGTTGGACCTTTCAACAGGACAATGATCCCAAGCATACCTCCAAGTCCACTAGAGCATGGTTGCAGATTAAAGGCTGGAACATTTTGAAGTGGCCATCGCAGTCACCAGACTTAAATCCGATTGAGAACCTCTGGTGGGACTTAAAGAAAGCAGTTGCAGCGTGCAAGCCTAAGAATGTGACTGAACTGGAGGCTTTTGCCCATGAAGAATGGGCGAAGATACCCGTAGATCGCTGCAAGACACTTGTGTCAAGCTATGCTTCACGTTTAAAAGCTGTTATAACTGGAAAGGATGTTGTACTAAGTACTAAGATTGAATGTCACTTGGGGTTGAATAAAACTGATAATGATGTGAGCACAGAAAAGACATTTGTGGTTATTTCATTATAAATGTTATGTTATATTTGTCTGACTTACAAGTGCCTCTTTGATTTAATTGTAAACAAGATGACTGAAATGATCAAAATCAATGTCAAACTGGCCAAAACACTCAATTTCAGTGGGGGTTGAATAGTTTTGAACACAACTGTGTATATATATATATATATATATATATATATATATATATATATTTATTTATTTTTTTATTTATTTATTTAGCTGAGTGGTTAAATGCCTTGCCTCTAATGCAGAAGGTCATGAGTTTGAATCCCTGCAGAAATGTTTCTGAAATACAGGCTAAATCATATTTATATACACTGGGGTGTCCCCAAACACTTACTCCATACATGGACATAGCTATGTATGGAGTCAGAGCAGGGACTCCTAAGCTGAATTAGAGTCCAAACACCCTTCCCTCTTCAGAGCAGGAGGTGCCTGGTTTAATGCTTGGGTTCTCCTATTGACTTTGATTGTGCTTGGGTGCTCAGTAGAGCACCCGAGCATCCCATAGTTTTCTACTCGAGCACACGAGCACTTTGGTGCTCGAACAACACTAGTACATCCCTATTTTTGTCCGTTTGACACAAAGGATTCTCCTATCTTGTTATATTGGTAGTAAGATTTAACCAGAAAGTCTCTTACGTTTTTCGACCTCCTAGCTACTAAAGTTGGACAGGGGGTCAAATATTTATCCAATATGGGGTCTGCTCTGAAAATTAACCAGAATCTCTCCATCAAGGTACGCATATTCTCCCATTGTAGTGTCCGCCAAAACATATATTTTGTTCTGGGGTGAAATTCAACTGCCAAAATAGCAATCCCCTAAATCTGGTGTCCCAGCACTGGCTGGCAAACTATAATAGTGTCCGCCAAAACATATATTTTGTTCTGGGGTGAAATTCAATTGCCAAAATAGCAATACCATAAATCAGTGGTTCCAGCTGTGGCTGGCCAAGTTTCATAGTGTCCTGCAAAGGATATATTTTGTTCTGGGGTGAAATTCAATTGCCAAAATAGCAATACCATAAATCAGTGGTTTCAGCTGTGGCTGGCAAAGTTTCATAGTGTCCTGCAAATCATATATTTTGTTCTGGGGTGAAATTCAATTGCCAAAATATCAATACCATAAATCAGTGGTTTCAGCTCTGGCTGGCAAACTATAATAGTGTCCGCCAAAACATATATTTTGTTCTGGGGTGAAATTCAACTGCCAAAATAGCAATCCCCTAAATCTGGTGTCCCAGCACTGACTGGCAAACTATAATAGTGTCCATCAAAACATATATTTTGTTCTGGGGTGAAATTCAATTGCCAAAATAGCAATACCATAAATCAGTGGTCTCAGCTGTGGGGGGCCAAGTTTCATAGTGTCCTGCAAAGGATATATTTTGTTCTGGGGTGAAATTCAATTCCCAAAATAGCAATACCATAAATCAGTGGTTTCAGCTCTGGCTGGCCAAGTTTCATGGTGTCCGCCAAAACATATATTTTGTTCTGGGGTGAAATTCAACTGCCAAAATAGCAATCCCCTAAATCTGGTGTCCCAGCACTGACTGGCAAACTATAATAGTGTCCGCCAAAACATATATTTTGTTCTGGGGTGAAATTCAAATGCCAAAATAGAAATACCATAAATCAGTGGTTTCAGCTGTGGCTGGCCAAGTTTCATAGTGTCCTGCAAAGGATATATTTTGTTCTGGGGTGAAATTCAATTCCCAAAATAGCAATACCATAAATCAGTGGTTTCAGCTCTGGCTGGCAAACTATAATAGTGTCCGCCAAAACATATATTTTGTTCTGGGGTGAAATTCAATTGCCAAAATAGCAATACCATAAATCAGTGGTTTCAGCTGTGGCTGGCCAAGTTTCATAGTATCCTGCAAAGGATATATTTTGTTCTGGGGTGAAATTCAATTGCCAAAATAGCAATACCATAAATCAGTGGTTTCAGCTCTGGCTGGCCAAGTTTCATAGTGTCATGCTAATCATATATTTTGTTCTGGGGTGAAATTCAAATGCCAAAATAGCAATACCCTGAATCTGGTGTTCCAGCTGTTGCAGGCCTAGTTTAAATTTGTCCATAAAAGGATACCTTTCATCCAGGGCCTAAATACTAGCCCTAAATACTAGATATTCCGCTAAATTAGTGGTTACTGCTGTGCCTGGATTAGTGTAATACGCTACATAAATAGGCAGATAGTGTTAGGTGCCTGTAAAAAAAAGCCTGAATTTGAAATCAATACATTGGGCCAAATATTTTTTTTCTTATTGTGGTGCTTAGTGAACGGTAAAAAATGAGGAAAACATCTAGTAAGGGACGCGGACGTGGTCGTGGTGGTGTTAGTGTACCCTCTGGTGCTGGGAGAGGACGTGGCCATTCTGCCACAGCCACACGTCCTAGTGAACCAACTACCTCAGGTTCCAGTACCCGCCAGAATTTACAGCGATATTTGGTGGGGCCCAATGCCATTCTAAGGATGGTAAGGCCTGAGCAGGAACAGACGCTAGTCAATTGGGTGGCTCCAGCAGTGGATCCAGCACGTTCACAACATTATCTCCCACCCAGTCTTCTGCAGAAAGCGCACAGGTGGCGCCTGAAAACCAAGCCCATCAGTCTGTCACATCACCCCCATGCATATCAGGTAAACTGTCTGAGCCTCAAGTTATGCAGCAGTCTCTTATGCTGTTTGAAGACTCTGCTGGCATGGTTTCCCAAGGGAATCCACCTAGCCCTTCCCCAGTGGTGGAAGACATAGAATGCACTGATGCACAACCACTGATGTTTCCTGATGATGAGGACATGTGAATACCATCTCATCGCAGTCCGCACATCTCTGATGATGATGAAACACAAGTGCCAAATGCTGCATCTTTCTGCAGTGTGCAGACCGAACAGGAGGTCAGGGAGGAAGACTGTGTGGAAGACGATGCAGGGGACGATGAGGTCCTAGACCTCACATGGAATGAAGGTCGTGCCACTGACTTTCATAGTTCAGAGGAAGAGGCAGTGGTGCGACCGAGCCAACAGCGTAGCAAAAGAGGGAGCAGAAGGCAAAAGCAGAACAGCCGCCTCCAAGGGAGTTCGCCTGCTACTTGCCACCAGGGACCGAGCACCCCAAAGGCAGCTTCAAGGAGTTCCCTGACAAGGCACTTTTTTAAACAATGTGCTGACGACAAGACCCGAGTGGTTTGCACGCTGTGCCATCAAAGCCTGAAGCGAGGCATTAACGTTCTGAACCTTAGCACAACCTGCATGACCAGGCATCTACATGC
>JAKVIS010000903.1:0-46455 GCA_033119425.1 Bufotes viridis | reverse complement strand
GTGCCCACTGCCAGTGCCCACCACTCATACCGGCTGGTACAGGACTTTGCATAAAAAGGCATTTAATTTTTACACTTTAGTGTAATTTCAGCTGCTTGCCTGCTGCTAGTGTGTGTCAGGCCGATTTCAACTGGACTGTAGTGTGCTCCACTGCCAGTGCCCACCCCTGTCATCCCGTGTGGCACAGTACTTTGCTTAAAAAAGGCACTTCATTTTTTACACTTTAATCTAAGGTTAGTTGCCTGCCAGTGTGTGTCAGGCTGACTTCCACTGACTGTAGTGTGCCCACTGCCAGTGTCCACCACTCATACCGACAAGCACAGGACTTGCATAAAAAGGCATTTAATTCTTTACACTTTAGTGTAATTTCAGCTGCTTGCCTGGTTGCTAGTGTGTGTCAGGCCGACTTCCACTGACTGTAGTGTGCCCACTGCCAGTGCCCACCACTCATACCGGCTAGGCACAGGACTTTGCATAAAAAGGCATTTAATTTTTACACTTTAGTGTAATTTCAGCTGCTTGCCTGCTGCTAGTGTGTCAGGCCGACTTCAACTGACTGTAGTGTGCCCACTGCCAGTGCCCACCCCTGTCATCCCGTGTGGCACAGGACTTTGCTTAAAAAAAAGGCACTTAATTTTTTTACACTTTAATCTAAGGTTAGTTGCCTGCCAGTGTGTGTCAGGCTTACTTCCACTGACTGTAGTGTGCCCACTGCCAGTGTCCACCACTCATACTGGCTGGCACAGGACTTTGCATAAAAAGGCATTTAATTTTACACTTTAGTGTAATTTCAGCTGCTTGCCTGCTGCTAGTGTGTGTGTCAGGCCGACTTCCACTGACTGTAGTGTGCCCACTGCCAGTGTCCACCACTCATACCGGCTGGGCACAGGACTTTGCATAAAAAGGCATTTAATTTTTACACTTTAGTGTAATTTCAGCTGCTCACCTGCTGCTAGTGTGTGTCAGGCCGACTTCAACTGACTGTAGTGTGCCCACTGCCAGTGCCCACCCCTGTCATCCCGTGTGGCACAGTACTTTGCATCAAAAAAGGCATTTAATTTTTACACTTTAGTGTAATTTCAGCTGATTGCCTGCTGCTAGTGTGTGTCAGGCTGACTTCCACTGACTGTAGTGTGCCCACTGCCAGTGTCCACCACTCATACCGGCTGGCACAGGACTTTTGCATAAAAGGCATTTAATTTTTACACTTTAGTGTAATTTCAGCTGCTCACCTGCTGCTAGTGTGTGTCAGGCCGACTTCAACTGACTGTAGTGTGCCCACTGCCAGTGCCCACCCCTGTCATCCCGTGTGGCACAGTACTTGCATCAAAAAAGGCATTTAATTTTTACACTTTAGTGTAATTTCAGTTGCTTTCCTACTGCTAGTGTGTGTCAGGCCGACTTCCACTGACTGTAGTGTGCCCACTGCCAGTGCCAACCACTGATACCGGGTGGCACAGTAGCTTGCCGATAAATAAGGCATTTAATTTTTAGACAGTAGTCTAAATTCAGTTGCTTGCCTGCTGCCAGTGTGTGTCAGGCCCCTCTTCCACTGACTGTAGTGTGCCCACTGCCAGTGCCAACCACTGATACCGGGTGGCACAGTAGCTTGCCGATAAATAAGGCATTTAATTTTTAGACAGTAGTCTAAATTCAGTTGCTTGCCTGCTGCCAGTGTGTGTCAGGCCCCTTCCACTGACTGTAGTGTGCCCACTGCCAGTGCCAACCACTGATACCGGGTGGCACAGTAGCTTGCCGATAAATAAGGCATTTAATTTTTAGACAGTAGTCTAAATTCAGTTGCTTGCCTGCTGCCAGTGTGTGTCAGGCCCTCTTCCACTGACTGTATTGTGCCCACTGCCAGTGCCAACCACTGATACCGGGTGGCACAGTAGCTTGCCGATAAATAAGGCATTTAATTTTTAGACAGTAGTCTAAATTCAGTTGCTTGCCTGCTGCCAGTGTGTGTCAGGCCCTCTTCCACTGACTGTAGTGTGCCCACTGCCAGTGCCAACCACTGATACCGGGTGGCACAGTAGCTTCGCCGATAAATAAGGCATTTAATTTTTAGACAGTAGTCTAAATTCAGTTGCTTGCCTGCTGCCAGTGTGTGTCAGGCCCACTTCCACAGACTGTAGTGTGCCCACTGCCAGTGCCAACCACTCATACCGGGTGGCACAGTACCTAGCACGCGTAGTACCACTTATCTAAAAAAATGACAGGCAGAGGCAGGCCACGACTCGCAGGGGCCGTCGTGGTCGTGGTGCTGTGATTTCCACTGTCCCTGGAATAATGCCCAGTTTTCAGAGGCCACGCACTCCTGAACCCGAAAATTCAGAGGACGTAGTTGACTGGCTTAGACAGGACACCCAATCTTCAACAGCTTCCGCTAAGAACCTTGACGCACCATCCTCCTCCAGCTCAGCTTCGGTCACCTGCCTCAAGCTACCACGCACCCGCCCGTCGCCACCACCACCACTACCACCACAGCCACCACAGCCGCTTCACTTGATCCGTCAGAGGAGTTATTTACACATCAGTTGGATGCAATTAGTGATGCGCAACCATTATTGCCAGATGATGTAGATTACGGGATATGTCTCAGTCAGGCAGGATTACACACATGGACGTACAGTGTGATGATGATGATGATGATGTTGTACCCGCTGCTGCTTCCTTTGCTGAGGTGTCAGATACAAGTGAAGCGGTTGATGATGACGATGTGTCCACGGATGCCACGTGGGTGCCTGCTCGAAGAGAAGAAGAGGGGGAAAGTTCTGAAGGGGAGACAGAGAGAATGAGGAGACGAGTTGGAAGCAGGGGGAGGTCGCCGCAAGGAGTTAGTGGCACAGTCAGACAGCATGTATCGGCACCTGGGGTCAGCCAGACAGCACGCCAGTCAACGCATGCTGTTGCCACCACTAGAATGCCGTCATTGCAAAGCTCAGCAGTGTGGCATTTTTTTGTGTGTCTGCCTCTGATAAAAGCAATGCCATTTGCAACCTGTGCCAAAAGAAACTGAGTCGTGGGAAGTCCAACACCCACCTTGGTACAACTGCTTTTGCGAAGGCACATGATCTCACATCACAAACGCCTATGGGATCAACACATGAGTACAAGCAGCACACAAACTCAAAGCCACCATGCTCCTCCTGGTCCAGCATCTTCAGCCACGCCAACCACTGCTGTCCTCCCTGCCCCTCTCAACCACCCGCCACTCCATCTCTCACCTTCAGCAGTTCCTGCTCATCTGCCCACAGTCAGGTGTCTGTCAAGGACATGTTTGAGCATAAGAAGCCAATGTCACAAAGTCACCCCCTTGCCCGGCGACTGACAGCTGGCTTGACGGAACTCTTAGCCCGCCAGCTTTTACCATACCAGCTGGTAGAGTCTGAGGCCTTCAAAAATTTGTCGCTATTGGGACACCACAGTGGAAGGTACCCGGACGAAATTTTTTTCAAAAAGGCAATCCCAAACCTCTACCATGTCATTGAAAAGGAAGTCATGGCATCTCTGGCATACAGTGTTGGGGCAAGGGTCCATCTGACCACTGATACCTGGTCTGCAAAGCACGGTCAGGGCAGGTATATCACGTATACTGCGCATTGGGTCAACCTGCTGACGGCTGACAAGCATGGAATGCGTGGTTCCGCAGCGGAGTTGGTGACACCACCACGACTTGCAGGCAGACCTACTGCCACCTCCTCTACTCCTACTCCATCCTCTTCAATATCCTCCTCGGCTGAGTCCTCTTCTGCTGCGGCGCCTGGCTGCACATCAACTGATTCCCCCAGCTCCCCAGGGGCTATTCCACATCCCGGATACGACAGTGTCACGCTATCTTGGGGTTGACTTGCCTGAAAGCAGAGAGCCACACAGGACCAGCACTCCTGTCCGCCCTGAACGCACAGGTGGATCAGTGGCTGACCCCGCACTCAACTGGAGATCGGCAAAGTGGTGTGTGACAATGGAAGCAATCTGTTGGCGGCATTAAATTTGAGCAGTTGTCACATGTGCCGTGCATGGCACATGTGTTGAATCTCATCGTACAACGTTTTGTGTCTAAGTACCCAGGCTTACAGGACGTCCTCAAGCAGGCCAGGAAGGTGTGTGGCCATTTCAGGCGTTCCTACACGGCCATGGCGCACTTTTCCGATATTCAGCGGCGAAACAACATGCCAGTGAGGCGCTTGATATGCGACAGCCCGACACGTTGGAATTCAACACTCCTAATGTTCGACCGCCTGCTCCAACAAGAAAAAGCCGTCAACGAGTATTTGTATGACCGGGGTGCTAGGACAGCCTCTGCGGAGCTGGGAATCTTTTGCCACGTTACTGGACACTTCATGCGCAATGCCTGTAGGCTTATGCGCCCTTTTGAGGAGGTGACAAACCTAGTCAGTCGCACCGAAGGCACCATCAGCGACCTCATCCCATTTGTTTTCTTCCTGAGCGTGCCCTGCGAAGAGTTCTGGATCAGGCTGTAGATGAGCGTGAAGAGGAAGAGGAAGAGTTGTGGTCACCATCACCACCAGAAACAGCCTTGTCATCATCGCTGTCGGGACCTGCAGCAACGCTGGAAGAGGAGTATGAGGAAGAGGAGTCAGAGGAGGAATGTGGCGGCTTTGAGGAGGAGGAAGACCAACCACAGCAGGCACCCCAGGGTGCTCGTTGTTGTCACCTATCTGGGACCCATGGTGTTGTACGTGGCTGGGGGAAGAACAGACCGTCAATGACATCAGTGAGGACGAGGAACGGTAAATGAGTAGCTCTGCATCCAACCTTGTTCAAATGGGGTCATTCATGCTGTCATGTCTGTTGAGGGACCCACGTATAAAAAGGATAAAGGAGAACGATCTGTACTGGGTGGCCACGCTACTAGACCCCCGGTATAAGCAGAAAGTGGCAGAAATGTTACCAAATTACCGAAAGTCGGAAAGGATGCAGCAGTTCAAAACCAAACTAAAAAATATGCTTTACACAGCTTATAAGGGGGATGTCACAGCACAACAGGAATCTAACAGGGGAAGAGGTGAGTGTAATCCTCCTCCTACCACGGTGGCAAGGACTGACGATTTACAGATGTGTTGTTGATGGAGGACATGCGGAGCTTTTTCAGTCCTACTCATCGCCACAGCCCTTCGGGATCCAGCCTTAGAGAACGACTCGACCGGCAGGTAGCAGACTACCTCGCCTTAACAGCAGATATCGACACTCTGAGGAGCAATGAACCCCTTCACTACTGGGTGTGCAGGCTTGACCTGTGGCCTGAGCTATCCCAGTTTGCGATAGAACTTCTGGCCTGCCCTGCTTCAAGTGTCCTGTCAGAAAGGACCTTCAGTGCAGCAGGAGGCATTGTCACTGACAAGAGAAGTCGCCTCGGTCAAAAAGTGTTGATTACCTCACCTTCATAAAGATGAATGAGGCATGGATCCCGAAGGGACTGACAGTGGGGATACGCTTTGACTAACAAAAGGCCTGATTACATGCCATGGCCTCAAAATGGTCCCCACGCTGCTGTATTTAATGTCTGCATACCGGATGACTTTCGTGAATTCTCCACCACCAACTAGGGTTCAAGCCGCAATGTTTTAGTCACTTTTCTGCCTGGAAAACATAAATTTTTCCGGCCGCTGCTACAATAGCGGCTGCAACAGTGCCATTATTTTTCAGGCATGTGTACATGCCTAATTTTTCTGTCCTATGGTGCAGCACTGTGGCTGCAAAACAAACCAAAAAAAAAAGGCACATACAAGTGTCAATTCCCTTCGTGATCGTTACCTTGTTGTGGTGAAGGGGCTTATGCTATCACAATGAAGCAATCATCATCACCTCTATAAGTGTGTTAGCAATGTTGCCACACCCCAGATGATAAGGCCGTTGCTTCATTATGGTCAGACCAAAGCGATCGGGTGGCCACGCTACTAGACCCCCCGGTATAAGCAGAAAGTGGCAGAAATGTTACCAAATTACCGAAAGTCGGAAAGGATGCAGCAGTTCAAAACCAAACTAAAAATATGCTTTACACAGCTTATAAGGGGGATGTCAATGGGGATTCGACAATGGTTAATCAATTCGACCGGATAGGGTCCGTGAATAGGATTAAACTGATAGCAATAGTACTAGTTAAGACACCACTCATATAGGGTGTCACAGCACATTGCTCTGTGCACGCGCAGTGCCCCAATTTGGGAGTAAGAGGACCGACTAAGCTGCTTTTTCCATCTCCCGGTTCCTGAAATCAATTCAGTTTGGTGTATGAGAGTTTGGTCTGTCACTGTGAAGGCAGTCGAAGGTACCCGGCCTAAATTTTTTTTCACAAAAGGCAATCCCTGATATGGGACGTAACAGGGATTAAACTGATGAGAATAATACTACAGAAAATACCACTCATATCAGTGGAGGGAGCCAGCGTTTTTTAACCATCTCCCCGTTCGAAAAATCTATTCAATAAATGGCCCCCAGATTGGGGACGTTAGAGGGATTAAACTGATGAGAATAGTACTACAGAAAATACCACTCATATCGGGTGTGACAGTAAATTGCACGGCGCAGACGCAGTGACCGTGTATTAAAACAGAGTGGAGGGAGCCAGCGTTTTTTAACCATCTCCCGTTCGAAAAATCTATTCAATAAATGGCACCCAGATTGGGGACGTTAGAGGGATTAAACTGATGAGAATAGTACTACAGAAAATACCACTCATATCGGGTGTGACAGTAAATTGCACGGCGCAGACGCAGTGACCGTGGTTTAAAACAGAGTGGAGGGAGCCAGCGTTTTTTAACCATCTCCCGTTCGAAAAATCTATTCAATAAATGGCCCCCAGATTAGGGACGTTAGAGGATTAAACTGATGAGAATAGTACTACAGAAAATACCACTCATATCGGGTGTGACAGTAAATTGCACGGCGCAGACGCAGTCACCGTGGTTTAAAACAGAGTGGAGGGAGCCAGCGTTTTTTTAACCATCTCCCGTTCGAAAAATCTATTCAATAAATGGCCCCCAGATTGGGGACGTTAGAGGGATTAAACTGATGAGAATAGTACTACAGAAAATACCACTCATATCGGGTGTGACAGTAAATTGCACGGTGCAGACGCAGTGACCGTGGTTTAAAACAGAGTGGAGGGAGCCAGCGTTTTTTTAACCATCTCCCCGTTCGAAAAATCTATTCAATAAATGGCCCTCAGATTGGGGACGTTAGAGGGATTAAACTGATGAGAATAGTACTACAGAAAATACCACTCATATCGGGTGTGACAGTAAATTGCACGGCGCAGACGCAGTCACCGTGGTTTAAAACAGAGTGGAGGAAGCCAGCGTTTTTTAACCATCTCACCGTTCGAAAATCAATTCAATTCATCTTTTGGGGACCCTTGGTGTTGTACGTGGCTGGGTGGAGGAAGAAACCTTCAATGACATCACCGGACGTGGCTAGCTTGGTATCCAACCTTGTGCAAATGGGGAGTTTGCGGTTGTGCAAATGAACTGTTTGCGGTGCATTAAAAGGGGAGTTTGGTCTGTCAATGTCAGTGAAGCGGGCGTAACCCTTACACTACCTGATCGATACAACATCATACCTGATCGTATACACACACTGGATGTTTTAAAGCACGTTATTCCAAACAATTTAGGAATGTTAGTTGATTTATGCCCTTTATGGATTAAAACCCGACTCTGCGTCCACTACGTAATTTTCCATGGGAGTTTTGCCATAGATCCCCCTCCGGCATGCCACAGTCCAGGTGTTAGACCCCTTGAAACAACTTTCTCATCACTATTGTGGCCAGAAAGAGTCCCTGTGGGTTTTAAAATTCGCCTGCCAATTGAAGTCTATGGCGGTTCGCCCGGTTCGCCCGTTCGCGAACATTTGCGGAAGTTCGCGTTCGCTGTTCGCGAACTGAAAATTTTATGTTCGCGACATCACTATTCACAGATTCCGAGATTCCACGGAAACGCAGGTTGTTCCTGCAGGATCTATCCTCCATGTCCGCAAATTTAAGTTTTAGCGCCGCTATTGTCTCTTCATGAGAATTAGTAATGTCCACAATTTTGTTAAGACCAGAGGTCAATTCCACATGGTCGGTTCTAGACCCCAAGGCTGAGATATCATGTTGAATTTGAGCAATAGCTTCCTTGAGATATTTTTTCAGGGATTTTTGCAAGTCTGCCATCAGGCCCCTCATCCCCCTCATCACAGCCCCAGTAGTTGGAGCAGATTCATCCTCACCCCCAGTAATCTCATGCAAGGCAGTGGATGTGAATTGCTTGGCTTTCTTATGTGGTGCACTCAGAACCCGGCCTGGTGGTGGGTCCTGCTGCACAGAGACATCATGCTGTGGAGATGGTGCAGCTTGTACAGGGGACAGCGATGCAGAGGAGGAGGATGGGGAGCTCCCTGAGGCCTGAGGAGACACAGGCTGTAATATGGCTGGGGAATGTGCCGCTCTATTTGCTGCAGAGGGGCGGGAGTCGCCATATTGGAGGGTGTTAACGGCAGGGAAGAACCTGGTGAGTTTCGCTGGTCTGCGGCGCCTCTTACCACTCGGCATGGCGATCGCTGTTGCTGCTGATAGCAGAGTGCTTGCGCTGTCCTCCGGTGCCAGTTATATGCAGGTATTCGGTCTTGCAGGGCTGTTTTTTGCCTTTGTACAGGCGATGGCTTAGGAGCTCAAAGCTCAGCCGTATTCCTCCATGCGCAGTTAGCCAACAAATAAATTCTTTAAAAATCATACAATGCGATTTCCTGAATTTTTTATTTTAATTCTGTCTCTCAGAGTGGGAATGCACCTACAATGTGAATTTCAGACCCCTCCATGATTTCTAAGTGGGAGAACTTGCAAAATTGCAGAGTGTTCAAATACTTCTGTTCCTCACTGTACATCAGGTAATAAGAGCTGATATAGGTACAACATGTTCCTGCTTAGATGCAACTTAAAATTTTACATAATCACTAATGTCATTTAATAGTGTTTTACCAGACCCATCCAAAGGTTAGCACACATGGCCTAGAGGCTTCCTCGTAGAGATTGTTTTATGCAAATACATAATCATAGGTTGGAGTAAATAAATGGCACAGTACTCGCAATGCAAAGAGAAATATTGTCCATTGTGGCTGGTCAGATCGCTGATTAATTTATCGCCCTGTGCTAGGAAATACCAGGGAAAAATTAAATCTATTTTATTATATATTATAAAGGCACAAGTCCGATGTAACAGTAACAACATACCGAAGCAACAAGTGTTTTCTTGGCTGGTGAGACATGCGTTATTGAGTTAATCCAGAATGTCATTGTGGTTCATGTGCCACAGTTGCTCGCTTTGCGTTGTACTAGAGCAGTCATGTTAGGTAAATTGTGTACACATGCTTGTTGCATCAAACTAATGTTCATTTAACGAACATTGAAATGAACATTAGTGAACACAGCTACTTTGCATAGCATCAATAGTGGCAAATGTCCACAAACATCCATACTCCAAAGTATACTTGTTCCAGGAGACTACACTTGTTCTGGAACAAGCACTCAAAAATTCTCCCTTTTTGGGAGCAGCAGCAGTTCAGTGCAGAACCTCATAGACAAGGCAGGAGATGTGCAGCCACTTAGGAGTAGCAGTATTGACATCAGATGGAGTAGCAGCAGCATTATAGTATGAATCACTATTTACAGGCAGACAGCAGCAGTTGAAACAGTGGGCTGACTCATTTATTTTGACAAAGGCAATGATTTGGAGACTTGTGCAGGACAATTTTACTCGCTAGGGTGTGAAGTGGCCACCTGTCACACTGAATACCCTCTCTGACAGTATGCTAGAGGCTGGACCAGACAGTACATCATTAGCAAACTTGGCCAGTTCCAGCCACTGTTCCAATATCCTCCCTAAAGTACATGGGACCCGGGGAAAGACCCAGTTCAAATTTGACATGTAAATGGTATGTCGTGCAGTGAAATGCTTAGATGACATTGCAATTCCAATTGAAAACTAAAAAGAGAAAACAATAAATGCAATTAGAGTTGAGCGTATTTTTTAAAAACTCGATTAGGGCCGGTTTGCCGAATCGTCAGAAAAATGTGGTTTGATCCGAAATTATTCACGGCGAATTGTGTTAAAAACGGCTATTTTTGGCTGCAGAGAGCCTTTACAGTGGTGTAGAACACTTTGCCTTGCAGTAACACGCATAGGGAATCTGCTGTGGAAGTGAAGTAATAATGTGAGCCAGTATGACATGCAAATGACAGGCGTCCTCTCTTCTCTCCCCCTCTGTTTCAGCTTCTAGTTGGTTCAGTCTAGCCACTTCCTGTTTTCCCTGTCATGCATTGCTATTTGTGTGTGCTCTGACTCTGAGGAGAATCTGAGGAGAATCTGCGTAGTATCTCATCTTCTTATCAAGGAGAATATTAGAGGCATAATTCTTTTACCATCTGGATTCCCTGCATATCTCCGGATTAAAAACTACTTGATTAACTCCTGGGTGTCTGATGCGTAAACTGTAAGTGGAGAATGTCTGATTCAACAACTCACCTCACAGATGCGTGATTGTATAAGGCTGACATTTCAAAACGCCACAGCGCGTCGTTCTTAGAATCACTGCACATATTACTTATTTGGGCCAAAACTGACCAAATAACTCAAGTATTAACTCAGCCTTACAGGTCGATGTTAGTGTAAAGAAGAAGCAAACTCCTTTTACACCATCGTCAGCTGACTCCACATAGATGTCTACAGAACCTGTTCTATTAAATGCCTATACAAGTAGAGACCCCCAACAAAGTGGGAGAGGGTGTCAGAAGTAAGTTAGTGTTGACGTCATTGATTATTTTGCCCTTCCTCTGATCCGTGAGGACAATAACCCACAAAAACGGATCCTGTCTGTTGAGCATCCACCTTCTCTCGGTCAGCATTTGGTCAGTAATCCATCAGTATTGCTAATGCCAAAAAAACTGAAGTAGATCCAAAACAGAGATGACACGTGAATGGAATATTTGCATGTCTTCTGTGTTTTGTAACCACTCCTGCTTTTGGCTACCAAATCACAAGCCAATTCTAATAGGACCATACAGGCCTTACAGCTGCTACACAGACAGGATCCGTTCAGCGCCTCATTTTTCCTTCCTTCTGACAGATCAGAAGAAGGGTCAAATAAATGATGATGTCATCCAGGTCGGAAGGCAAAATAGTAGCCCGGTCATGAAGTGGAAATGGTGGGAGTAGCATGAGAAAACTACAGAGTGGCCCTATGACATAGTGGTGAGGTGGAAGCTGCATGAGGATACTACAGAGTGGCCCAATGGCAGAGTCTGGAGGTGGCAGCAGCATCAGGTCGAGGCCACAGAGTGGCACAATGACAGTGTGGAGGTGGCGGCAGCATCAGGAGATCACAGAGTGGCACAAAGACAGAGTTTGGAGGTGGCTGCAGCATCAGGATGCCACAGAGCGACACAATGATAGAGTGTGGAGTTGGTGATAGCAGCAGCATCAGAAGGAGGCCACAAAATGGCACAATGACAGTGTGGAGGTGGCAGCAGCAGCATCAGGAGACCATAGAGTGGCAAGGTGACATAGTGTGGAGGTGGCAGCATCAGGAGACCACCAAGTGGCAAGGTGACATAGTGTGGAGGTGATAGCAGCATCGCGAGACCACAGAGTGGCAAGGTGACATAGTATGTAGGTGGCAGGAGCATCAGGAGACCATAGAGTGACCCGGTGAAAGAGTCGTGAGGTGGCAGCAGCATAAGGAAACCACAGAATGGCAAGGTGAAATAGTGTGAAGGTGGCAGCAGCATCAGGGGACCACAGAGTGACCCGATGACAGAGTGGGGAGGTGAGTGGCAATACGAGGACCAGCTTAAGAAGGTGGGTGAAAGAAGGAGCACTTGGCATCAGATGTGTGGCATCAGGGGGTTGGCAGCATCAGAATAGTAGCTGAGGCAGGTAGTCAGAAGAAACCAGTCTATTTTGTGAAAGTGTTGCTGCGGCACCATGGATGATGCATCAGGCATTGGTGGGTGGAAATCCTCGCTGAACTATGCCTGATTCATCTTGACAAAGCTCAGTCTCTCGACATTTTGGGTGGACAAGCGAGTTCTTCTTGGGGTAACTATGGCCTGCGCCGCGCTAAACACTCGCTCTAATACAAAAAAACTAGAGACCCTATTAAGGGAGGGTTCCATAGCAACAAAAAAACTTTGCTCAATTGAGCTCAATTCACCACTTTTACCCTTAATATTTAAATCAGTAAAACTTCACTTTTATTAGTAGTTCTCTAAAAATGTTTGTGAGTTTTGACACACTTGTTAAAACTACTGCTCGAATTTGCACACTGCTATCGCACAGGTTGCTAGTGGTAACGGAGGGTGTGCACTACCCTCCTAACCTTCCCACAAGTTTGCAATCAGTGTATAACTACCTGCCTGACTAATCCTGCAGGGTACTCGGTGCTGTGAACATACACCCTAAAGTAAATAACTGTTTCCTACTGTTTCCTACTCAGTGTTTAGCAACTCGAGCAGAGCTAAAACCAACAGATTCTGTCCCCCAACATGTTTCACCAGATAAACTGGCATCTTCAGGGAAGTCTGTCCTTTCCCTGAAGACGCCAGTTTATCTGGTGAAACATGTTGGGGGACAGAATCTGTTGGTTTTAGCTCTGCTCGAGTTGCTAAACACTGAGTAGGAAACAGTAGGAAACAGTTATTTACTTTAGGTGTATGTTCACAGCACCGAGTACCCTGCAGGATTAGTCAGGCAGGTAGTTATACACTGATTGCAAACTTGTGGGAAGGTTAGGAGGGTAGTGCACACCCTCCGTTACCACTAGCAACCTGTGCGATAGCAGTGTGCAATTCGAGCAGTAGTTTTAACAAGTGTGTCAAAACTCACAAACATTTTTAGAGAACTACTAATAAAAGTGAAGTTTTACTGATTTAAATATTAAGGGTAAAGTGGTGAATTGAGCTCAAACACTCGCTCTGATGCCACACTACTGGGCAGGCAGGACAGCTTTTCCAGGGCAAACTCTGCTAGTTGCGGACACAAATCCAGGTTGGCTGCCCAGCAGTCCAGCGGATCTTCAATGTGGGGTGGCAAGGTACTGTCCAAGTATGCCACCACCTTCTGGTTCAGGTCCTGCTCCAGGTCTAGCTACTGCGGCTAATGAGTAGTTTCCTTACTAGGCGGATGAAGAAAGCTGCTCATAAGCGACTCTAGACTCAAGTTGCTGCTGATGGAGCTGGAACTGCTTCTACCTCCAAACCCTGCCACAGCAGCCATGGCAGAGGAACGTGAGCACAGAGGGCCCCCTAGTCAGACCTGCGGGAGGATGGACGATGGCACAGATAGGTAGCGGCCAACTCACTACATAGGATGTCTCTATAGTAGTTCAGTTTGTCCTCCCTCTCAGTGGGTGTAAAAAGCCCCCATTTTGGACCTGTAGCGAGGGTCCAACAGTCATCCCTCTGCCGAATGGTGACAATTCGGCTGTCACTACGCAAACAAGTGAGCATGCATCGGGCCATTTGTGCAAGTGACTTCCTCTATCTCCACGGCATGCTGCCACGGTGTGTCTGGGTCCTTTGCCTCGTCTTCCTCATCGTCCTGTAGCTCCTCTGGCTGCTCATGCTCCTCCTCTACTTTCACACGTGTGTGTAAAAATCACCCATTTCGCTACACATTGCTTGTGCTCCAATGTCCTCCTTCTCCTCCAGTTCAACCCCACAGGGCTCATGTGGCCATGAGATCTAGGCGCCACTTCTCCAGTCCCCTAACCAACCAGATCTACCATCATCCATTCAAGCACATGAAGCAGTGGAATGATGTTGTTCATCCCTTAGTCCTGGCGAGTGGTGACTGACAAATTATGTAACCTCCTCAAAGGGCCTGAGCAAATGGCAGGTGTCACTTATGAGCTGCCACTGGCTGACATTGAAGTTACACAGAGGAGTACTCTTGTCCGCTTGGATTATCAAGAAATCGTTTATGGCCTTTCTCTGTTCGTATAGTGGGTCCAACATATGGAGGGTGGAATTCCAACAGGTGGAAACGTCGCATATCAGCCTATGTTGGGGGATGCCATTCTGCCACTTCAGATCATAGAGGGAGTGCTTCGTGGTGTACGAGTGACTGAAGTGCATGCAAAGTTTCCTGGCTATTTTTAGGATGTCTTACTGATGGGTAGAAGACTTCAGGAACCACTTCACAACCAGATAGAACACGCTTGGCATGCAGGGCTCATGGTAAGTGTTGAGCGAATATTCGAATAGCAAATTTTTATTGCGAATATCGCAACTTCAATAAATCGCGAATATTGCAAATATAGCGCTATATATTCGCATTTTCGAATATCGTTTTTTTGTTAATCCTTGTTGCTCTCTGGTTGTCTTCCCACTTCCCAAAAGCTGTTCTTACCTGTCCGGAGGATTCCTGGCTCCCTGCCCGCTCCAGTTAATGCCTGCTGCCGCTTCTGCCGACTTCCTGTGTGCATGCAGCGTCCCCATCCCAATGGGAACGCCTCCATGCTAAAATGTACTGTCGGATGTGAGAATCACGATCTCACAAATTTGACTAAGTTGTAATAGCTAGAATATAACGAAGATGACGAATATTATGAATTCACGAATATGGCACTATATTCTCAATCTTCGTTATATTCTAGCAATACAACCATTAGGAACCCAGCTTTAAGTTGAATTCGCAACGCAAACATATACTCTCATTGCAAAATCAACTTAGAGCTGAGTTCCTATCGGCTGTATTGCTAGAATATAACGAAGATTGAGAAATTAGTGCTATATTCGTGAATTCGTGATATTCGTCATCTTCGTCATATTCTAGCAATACAACCATTAGGAACCCAGCTCTAAGATCAATTCGTAATGCGAGTATATGTTCACTTCGCGAATGAAACTTAGAGCTGGGTTCCTAATGGTTGTTGCTAGAATATAACGAAGATTGAGAGTATAGTGCTATATTCGTGAATTCGTGATATTCGTCATCTTCTTTATATTCTAGCAATACAACCATTAGGAACTCAGATCTCAGTTGTAATCGCAATGCAATTATTATAACCTGTATTAATCGCATTGTAATTATAACTTAGATCTGAGTTCCCATTGGTTGTATTGCTAAAATATAACGAAGATTGAGAATATAGCGCTATATTCTCAATCTTCGTTATATTCTAGCAATACAACCATTAGGAAGTTGGATTCGCAATGCGATTAATGCAGGTTATATTAATCGCATTGCAGTACCAGCAACTTGAACAGGAGCACATTCAGCTTCTACGCCATTGGATGAGTGCACGCATACTGTTGTCTCTTGAAAATCGCTTCAGTGATCGATTGCTGATGGAATGACTGATGAGGAGTAGGAGGAGCAGGAGGGACCAGCAGATGATGGGAAGGAAAGACAGCTCCCTTCGGCTGAGGTGGTGGTGCCTTGTCTGCCTGAAATCTGGTTCATGCCACTGGGTGATGCAGCCGTTGCTGCGGCTGGCTGGACCACCAAATCAGAGCCACGGGTTCTCCCAGGCCACTTTATTTTTGTTGATGGAGGGCCGTGGTGCCAACATTGGTACCCTCACCACGCTTTACCTTCTGCCCACAGATTCTACATATGGCCATGTTCACCTCCTCAGGCGGCTTAAAAAAACTGCCACACTGCTGAGCAGGTGATTTTACCCCCAACACTACGCACTGACTGACTGCTACCACCGCTGCTTCCGTGAACCTGTGCACCACTACTTTTCGGGCAGGTAGGCTCCTGCGAAGCGCGTGATCTACGAAGGGAACTTTCACCAGTTTTATTACAAAAAACATTTGCAAAGACCCAAATGTCCTTTTAAGTGTGTGTGTGTGTGTGTGTGTGTGTGTGCGTGCGTTTTAGACCATCTTCAATTTAACTCTTGCATTCTCAGGACAGTGCTTTGAAAGGAGAGAGAAATTAGCATTTTTTTCTACCACATGCTTTTCCAAGACCCCAAAGTCCTTTTAGGACTACTGTGTGTGTTTGACAGCAGCAAGATATTTTTATTTTGTACCTATTAGGGACATATAATGTACATCATCCGCAGACTATGTATGTATTAATCGGGTCACATCTAGTGACCATTAATCTGGGTCTATTAGTGTCCATATTCTGTGGATTTATGTGACATATACAGTCTGGCATACAAATAAATTGTCTGTATGTAAAATTACTTTAATCTGGCAAAAATATACTGTCCATTTTCTGGTGGTTTCTGTGACATATAGTGTCCGTCATCCCAAAACATTGTATTTTTCAGACATTAAAAAATCTGTGCGACATCTTGTGACAAAACCATTAATATGAAAAAGGCAATCACTAAGGGACGGGAAGTGGGCGTGATGCTGATGGTGCACGCACAGGCTGTGGCCCTGCGCACAATGAAACTGTGCCTACTGCTAGTGGACCAGAAAAATATATAATAAAATGTACCCAGCTTCAAGTCCAACTTTGCTTGGCGGTGCAGGACTAGACTGTTAAAGTCGGACCAGTGCGAACAGTTGGTCGGTTGGATTGCTGAAGATAATGCTTCCAGTCGGTTAAGCACCGCCCTCTCATTCACCAGGTCCACCTCTGTAGCCAAGAGTCTGGTCAACCGAATCCTCACTCTGATCATCCTTCCTCCCACCATCCTTCCTCCCACCATGGAGATGCTTGCCAAATGAGCAAATTCAAATTCAGCCCCATTATTAGAGTTGGTTCTCTCTCCCAGCGCGCTTGAGGAGGGACCTGAGATATTGTGCCCTGATTCCCAACTTCTTGAGCCTTCACAGTCGCAAGAAGATGACAGTGGTGATCGGCAATCATTCGTTCACGAGGAGGATGATGATGAGGCACAGTTGCCAAACACTCAGGTTGTTAGGTCAAGTCAGAAGGATGAGCAGAGTGAGGAAGTGGAAGATGAGGTGGTGGATGATATGGTCACTGACCCAACATGGGAAGGTGAAAAGCCGAGCGAGGACAGCAGTATAGAGTGGGAGGGATCCGCAGCAACGCAACAGGCTGGAAGAGGTAGTGGGGTTGCATAAGGGAGAAGTCGCCCCACACCAAACAGGCCCGACACCTTGACACCAAGCACCCCCAGGTGTAAATCTTCCTTGCCAAAAGGGTAGGTGTTCCACAGTATGGCGCATTTTTGAGGAAAGTGCAGGCGACAAAAGAGTGGTAGTTTGCTACCTGTGCCATACCAAAATGAGCTAGCAACCTCACCACCACCAGCATGATCCGCCACATGGCATCCAAGCACCATAATAAGTGGGCCGAACGCCTGGGTCCACAATCTGGGTCTGCGAGTCACACCACTGCCTCCTCTTCCCTTGTCTTTCGCACTGCTGTTCAATCCCCTGTCGAAGGCGGCGGCCCGGATGCCCATCGCCCTGCCTCCTCTTCACTTGTCTTTCGCACTGCTGTTCAATCCCCTGTCGAAGGCGCCGGCCCGGATGCCCATCGCCCTGCACCTGGACCTTCACATGAACCATCAGCAACATCCACTTCCCTGTCCCAGCGCAGCGTCCAAATGTCCATAACACAGGCATTTGAATGCAAGTGCAAATGCCCACCAAACCACACACAGGCCATTGCTCTAAATGCGCAACTTTCGAAATTACTGGCCCTTTAAATGCTGCCATTTAGGCTTGTGTACACTGAGGCCTTCCGCAGCCTGATGTCGGCGGCCATCCCTCGGTATGCAGTCCCTAGTCGCCATTATATTTCTCTGTGTGCCCGCCTTACACCAGCATGTGTCCCAGAACATTACCCGTGCCCTGACCAACGCACTTACTGGGAAGGTCCAACTCACCACGGACACATGGACAAGTGCTGGTGGCCAGGGACGCTGCATTTCCCTGACCGCACACTGGGTGAATCTTGTGGTGGCCGGGAATGAGTAGTTCCCTGGGATGACACAGGTGCTACCCATGCCCAGGATTGCGGGACCTATGTCCATAAGGGTCTCTGCCAGCAGCTATGTTACTGGCTCCAAACCCCACTTCTCCTCTTCTGCCGCCTCCCCCTCCTCCAATTCCACTTTCTGCAGCAGTCAAACATCAGTCGCTAGCTGGAAGCAGTGTAGCACTGTGGGTAAGTGTCAACAGGCCGTGCTGCAGCTGATATGCTCAGGGGACAACCACACACCGGGGGCAGAGCTATGATAAGGTATAAGGGACCAGACCGAGCTGTGGCTCTTGCCACTCAACATACAACCAGGCATAGTTATGTCTGACAATGTCTGTAACCTGGCGACGGCTTTGGGTCTTGGCAACCTGACCTACATTCCATGCCTAGCCTACGTCTTAAACTTAGTGGTTCAGTGGTTTATCAAAACCTATCCCAATTTGCAAGGGCTACTAGTGAAGACACGGCGCTTGTGTGCCCATTTACGAAAGTCGTCCACAGCTTCAGCCGGTCTTTCAACTCTGCAGCAGTGCTTGTGGCTTCCAGCTTACCGATTGTGCGACGTGAGCACGCGCTGGAACTCTAAGTTCTACATGTTGGCCAGGATTTGTGAGTAGCAGAGGGCAGCTGTGGAATACCAGCTGCAACATGTTCATCACCTTTCGAGTCAACTACTACTATTCACAAGCGAGAAGTGGGCATTGATGTCAGACCTCTGCGAGATTTTAAACAAGTTTGAGGAATCCACACAGATGGTTAGGCGCTATATAGGATTATGCTTTCAGCATTTGTATTTTAACACTTTGTGTAATATACCCTTTAACGGAAAGAAATACACTTAGACATGCAAAACAGTGTGTACAAATGTAGAGGATTATGCTGTATTTTAACACTTACTGTAATATACCCTGTAATGGAAAGAAATACACTTGGAGATGCACGCTGAGTGTAATATACCCTTTTACGGACAGATTTACACTTGGCCTGCAACAGCTGGATCACCAGATTTTGGGTATTGCTATTTTGGCAATTGAATTTCATCCCAGAACAAAATATATCCTGTGACGGATACTATTAAACTACTTGTCCATCCACAGCTAGAACACCAGATTTACTGTATTTCTATTTTTGCAACTGAATTTCACCCCAGAAAATAATATATCCTTTGACGGACACTATGAAACTTGTCCAGTCACAGCTGGAACACCAGATTTACGGTATTGCTATTTTTGCAACTGAATTTCACCCCAGAACAACAGCTATACTTTTACGGACACTATGAAACTTGTCCAGCCACAGCTGAAACCACTGATTTAGAGTATTGCTATTTTGGCAATTGAATTTCACCCCAGAACAAAAGCTATTCTTTGACTGACACTATAAAACTTGTCCTGCCACAGCAGAAACCACTGATTAAGGGTATTGCTATTTTGGAAATTGAATTTCACCCCAGAAAAAATATATATTCTTTGCCAGACAGTATTACATTTGGCTAGCCACAGCTGGAACACCAGATTTAGGGGATTGCTATTTTTTTAAGTGAATTTCACCTCTCAATAAAATATAGAAAATTCTATCCTGAGTTTCTAGGGGTGACAATAAGCACAGCCAAGCCCCTGATGTAGGATATAGCAAAAAAAAATATACTATTGATGAATTAATGGACTTGGTGGCAGCTTGTGCTGGCGCACCACAAGACACAAAGTGGCCACCGATCACCCCAGAAAAAAAGTGACAGAAAAACGATCTGGGCAGCCTGAAAACAGTGAGCAATTAACTAGCAGAAGTTGAATGATTCACAGCTGTAGATCGATCACTTCATTAAGTGTTTTTGCTGAGTTAACCCTTGCCTAATCTCGCCCTAACAGCAGATGCATCCTATCCCTACACTAATCAGAGCAGAGTGACGTGCGGCGCGACGTGACTCCAGCTTAAATATAGGCTGGGTCACATGCTGCACTTGGCCAATCACAGCCATGCCAATAGTAGGTAGTATGACGTAGTAGTATGACGCTTGTTGATTGTCTGCTTTGCAGGCTTTCAAAATGCGCCATAGAAATCGCTGAACAACGAACCCGAACTTTACGTAAATGTTCGGGTTCGGGTGTGTCTCACGAACACCCCAAAATTTGGTCCGAACTATACAGTTCGGGTTCGCTCATCCCTACTCCTCACCAACAAACTGGCTATCCTGTTTTAAATCAGCTTTAACCTGCCAAATCATGGGGAAAGTTAGCAAAGAAAGAGGTGGAGAAGCAGAGTCCACTCCTAGACCAAAGAAATCAGAGATATAAATAAATACTTCAGCAAGAAAACTACCTCGCTGACTGGGAAGGGGAAGATGGCACGAGCCGCACATTATGACGCTGCCCCTGACGAGGACTCTGATGTCACCAGCTCAGATGCCTACTCAGAAGCTCAAGGTGAGAATAACCCTCTCCCGGTCACAAGAGCGTTGCTACAACACTCCCTCCAGCAGTCGTTAGCCCGGGCCCTCTCTCTGGTAATGAAGGAACTCTCAGAGATAAAAATGGAGATGCAGCAGCTGGGACATAGAGTGGAGAATCTTGAGACCTCTCACTCTTGCTGGCGCAACATAACACGGACATGTAAAAACAACTGGGAGCTGTGTTCTCACAGATTAACAACGCCTATCTGATGTTAGACGACCAGGAGAACAGGGGAAGGAGGAAGAATGTCAGGCTGAGGGGTATCCCCGAAACCACTACTCCTGAGGATCTCACTGACATGGTGCGTCATGTTTTCAGCCTCCTCCTAGGCCCAGAGAGCAGCGGCTATCACCATCGAGCAAGCGCACAGAGCGCTCAGACCGAAACCGTCTGCTGGTGAACCACCAAGGGACGTTGTATGTGCTCTATTAAATTACCTGGACACAGTAGCTGTATTGAAAGCAGCCAGAGAAAAAGAGGACCTCTCGCTGGAAGGCCACAAGATCCTCCTGTTCCAAGACCTCGCAGCCAGTACGCTAGCTAAGCGCAGGGCCTTGCGCCCTTGACCGCCACATTGAGAGAGAAGAAACACCCTGTGAGATGGCACTTTCCCTTTGGCCTCAGTACCAGCATTGAGGGGAGGCAATACACAGTCTTATGTCGCTATGGCTGAAGTGAAGCTCCTAACACTAAATATGAACGGGATGAATATTCCTCAAAAATGCAGCCAAATATATCACATGTTGAAAAAGGATAGTGCTGATTTAATTTTCCTGCAGGAAACTCATTTCAGACATACGCACATACCTAATGTCAATGGTAAATGTTACCCTATGTGGTACCACACTACATATTCACCTGCTGCTAGAGGAGTTTCAATAGGAATTGGGAGGAACATCCCTTTCAAGTTGACAGCTAAAATGTCAGACCCGAAGAGTTGGTTTCTCTTTTTAAAAGGGAAGATTTTGAACACCCAAGTAACGTTTGCCAAAATCTATGCGCCTAATAATAATCAGGCTAAATGGCTAGTGAGGGTACTGGGTTCCCTTAAGATAATTGCAGAGGGGATGTTGATATTGGGAAGGGATCTGAACTTGATCCTTGATCATATCAAAGATACGACCTCTACGCCTCGGCCTGTCTCATTGAGAAAGCTTCAGAAATTGCAGCTGGCATTGAGGGATCTCTCTGTCTCAGATGTTTGGAGGCTTCTGCATCCAGATGGCCGGGATTTCACATATCATTCGAGAGCCCATAAAACATACCAACGTATAGATTACCTGATTACCTATTTCTCTCCAATGATTGCCTTTCTGCCATACTGGATGCCAGGAATAGGGTTTCAGTCCTATCTGACCATGCACCTGTCAGCCTGACCATGAAACTACATGATTTACCGCACAAGACCTGGTCTTGGCGTTTGAATGATACCTTGCTGAAGAATAAGGAAAATAGGGAATTTGTAGAGCGTAAGCTTAAGGAATATTTATCTGACAATAATGACGGTCATACCCCTGGCTCCATAATATGGGAAACACGCAAGGTTGTCCTTAGGGGAGAACTTATCAGTCTAGACACCAGAGTGAAAAAGCAGAGGGTTAAGCAGCTTAATTCCCTACTTCTCCAGATATCCACCTTGGAGAATCTCCATAAAAAAAAAAAAAACAGGATGCTGGTGTTCTGGAATCTATAAAAAATCTCTCTGCACACAGGTTAGAGACCTCCTCAATATTAAAAATGCAAGAGTACTCCAGTCCCTGCGCTTCAAATATTGCTTACATGGCAACAAGGGCTCGAAAGTCATGTCTAATTTATTTAAAGCACAGAGATCTAAATCATTTATCCAAGTGATCAAAACTAAAGAGGGGATAAGATTCATAGATACCCCAACTATCGCCAAGGAATTTTGCAGTTTCTATTCTTCTCTCTATAACTTAGAAGGTGCGTCCTCCCCTTTAGATATATCCGCAAATATTAAGCTTTTTTTGGATTCTATAAACATTCCTCATCTATCAGAAGAGGACGGAGATACTCTTTTGAGGCCAATTACGACTGATTAAGCTGAGCAAATATGGAGAACTATTCTCTCAGGCAAAAGCCCGGGCCCAGATGGGTATCCTATCGCATACTATAAAAAGTTTAAGGAAATCCTTCTGCCATATTTTATCCAGAGGTGTAAATATGTATTGCAGGGTGGGGCTTTCCCACCACAGGCTCAGGCAGCACACATTACTATCATCCCCAAGGAAGGGAAGAATCAGGAACTATGTGGTGGCTACAGACCCATTTCCCTGCTGAATACAGATTTGAAATGGTGGGCCAAGATTTTGAGCCACCGCATTTCCAAGCTGTTGCCTGGGCTTGTGGGGGAGGAGCAAGTTGGATTTGTATCAGGTCAAGAAGGCAGGCACAATGTGAATAGAGTCTTGAATGTAGTCTCCTATGCTAGGGCGAATCGTATCCCGATGGTGCTATTGGGCACTGATGTGGAGAAGGAGTTCGACACAGTCAGTAGGGGCTTTCATGAGACACACTTTAGAAGCATTCGGCTTCCCGGAACCTTTATTAAGGCAATATTCTCTTTGTATTCAGCGCCCTCTGCCCGAGTGTTGGTAAACGGGACTCTTTCGGACGCCTTCACAATCAGTAATGGTATGCGTCAGGGATGTCCTTTATCTCCTACAGTGTTCATTTTAGTATTGGAGACTTTGCTTCTGAAATTTAGACAATCACCCATTATAAAAGGTCTTAGTCTGGGTTCCTTCTCCCACAAAACGGCTGCCTTTGTGGACGACCTATTGCTGATTATAACCAACCCAGAGGAGGCCTTCCCAGAGGTCCTAACCATTTTTGCAGCGTTTGGCATGATCTCAAATTTTAAAATCAATTTCAATAGGTTGCAGACTCTGGGGATTTCCTTGACTCCCCCACAACAACGCAAGCTGAAAGACCTCACCCCATTTAAGTGGCCGCCGAATGGTATCAAATATCTAGGTATACACATTCCGCCAAACCCAAAGTTGCTTTTCCAAAGGAATTACATCCCTCTACTAAATAAGATCACCATGTTTTTGGCCCAGAGCTCCTTCCCCATGCTGTCATGGTTTGGTAGGAAAAATGTCCTATCCACTTACATTCTTCCCCAATTGCTACATATGTTACGCTCTCTCCCTATACAGATCCCAGGGAAATTCCTTATGGATTTAAGGAAAACCATGAGCAGTTACATATGGACAGGTAAAAAAGCCAGATTACCCTTCCTTCTTCTCACAAGGAGACAGCAGGGTGGCATTTCCTTACCAGATATACAACAGTACATCCAAGCCATACATTTAGAAAGATGGGTGGCGATGACCAAAACAACAGTACCTCCTATCCATATAGATTTAGAGAAAGCTTTATTGTGAAGAGAAGGGGTTCACTTGTTATGGACAAACAAAAAGACTTCTGTTGGCTTCAAACTAATTAGTGATGTAACGAGCTGCACCATTAAAGTATGTCGGGCTTCTGGAGCCCTCAACCTGGGAAGGGACAAACTATCCCCCCTAGCACTCTTGGGGGTACTTCCACATGCTTTACATCTGGGAAACGTTGAGCCAGCCGCGATTTGGTCTGCATTAGAGGGAATTAGGGTAGGAGATCTAGCTAGGAATCACGCACACTCCGACTTCTTTGTAGCCCTCACTGGCAAGAACCCTGACACTAGAAATTTCCTACAAACACAGGATTTTGAGAACACCTGTGCCAAATTTAAGAAATCTAAATTGTATTCGTTGACCGACCCTACTTGGCTGGAGAACCTTACATTACTCCCTACGTTACCTCCTAAGTGTACCTCATTAATTTATAAGCAATTGCTTACCTCTAGAGACTCATCAGACCCACCTTACTTAAAAGACTGGGAGAACAAGCTCAATATTAGCCTGAATGAAAGAAACAGGCGGTTCATACTGTCTCATTCACAAGGGTTCTCCAAGTGCGTTAAAATTCAGCAAAATTCTTTCAAAGTGCTAACTAGATGGTACAGGACTCCTGAGTTTTTATTTAAGATAAATCTAACTCCTAACGATTTATGCTGGAGATGCATGCAGATCACAGGAAGCATTTCACATATTTGGTGGTTCTGTCTGGCCTTGAAAAATTCTGGGCAGAAGTTGAGCGGAATATCAACAAAGTCTGCTCTGCCCGAGTAAAGTTATCAGCTCCATTGATTTTGCTGTGGTTGCCCATGGAGGATTTCAGGCCTGACAGGAGACACCTTCCGACATTAATGGTTATGGGAGCGAAATTATTGATCCCCATGAAATGGAGAGACTCTGACCCGCCGACCATTAATATATGGATTGATAAACTTAATAATATTTGCCATATGGAAGAATTAGATGGGTGGGTAAGCCATAGAAGAGATCAAATCCTGAAGACCTGGCAGCCTTGGTTAAACCACATGAGGGATACATTTTCCACCACGCTAGGAAAACGCCTGAGAACAGAAATCCATTTTCACCTAGGACATAGGGACCAGGGTGTATCCCAATTGATAGAAGAGTGTAGAGAGTAGATACCTTGATCCTCGGCTGGAGGTTAGGTGATGTGTGATGCGGTCAACATGCGACTGCTACTATCCTTTGCAATGACACAATATATCCATTGCTCCAGACTGCAGAAGGCGACTCTCCCCCCCACACACACACCCATCCTCTACCCTTTCCTGCCCCTTTTCACCCACTGTCCCTTGTTGGTTTACTGTAAGCACTGTATCTTCATTACTGTAACTGCCGTGGGTCTGGGAGGGTGATGGGATCCAATAGCTTGTGTTGTCAGGATTTCCTCTGATGCTACAGTATATGCACTATGTTATGTCGGACCCATGGCTCTTACCGGACTTAACCTATACATTCCTGATATGTGTGAATTGAGATATTGTATTATATTGTATCCTATGTCTCTCTTGTTTAATAAAAGAGATTTAAAACAAACAATTTATATGCAGTGACCGCCTAATGTACCTCGAGCCACAAAAACAAAAGTTATTTTCTGTCCGGTGAATGCCTCATTTTTGGGGCCTGTTCTCCATAGGCCAATAGTAAAATTTATATCCAGTGACCGACTAATGTACCTCGAGCCACATGATCAAAAGGTCTTTTCTGTCCGGTGAATGCCTCATTGTTGGGGCTTGTACTCCAGTGGCCTACAGTAAAAGTTTAATCCAGTGACCGCCTAATGTACCTCAGCCAAAAATCACAAGTTCTTTTCTGTCCGGTGAATGCCTAATTGTTGGGGCCTGTACTCCAGTGGCCCATAGTAAAAAAAAATTTAAGTCACTGTGATTGCCTTATGTACCTCGAGCCATATAATCACAAATTCTTTTCTGTCAGGTTAAAGCCTAATTGTTGGGGCCTATACTCCAGTGGCCAACAGTAAAATTTCTATCCAGTGACTGCCTAATGTACCTCGAACTACATAATCACAAGTTCTTTTCTGTCCGGGGAATGCCTAATTTTTGGGACCTATACTCCAGTGGCCTACAGTAAAATTTGTATCCAGTGACCGCCTAATGTACCTGCAACCAAATAATCACAAGTTCTTTTCTGTCCGGTGAATGCCTAATTGTTGGGGCCTGTACTCCAGTGGCCCATAGTAAAAAAAAATTTAAGTCACGGTGATTGCCTTATGTACCTCCAGCCATATAATCACAAATTCTTTTCTGTCAGGTTAAAGCCTAATTGTTGGGGCCTATACTCCAGTGGCCAACAGTAAAATTTCTATCCAGTGACTGCCTAATGTACCTCGAACTACATAATCACAAGTTCTTTTCTGTCCGGGAATGCCTAATTTTTGGTGCTTGAACTCCAGTAGCCTACAATAAAATTTATATCCAGTGAACGCCTAAATTAACCTGCAACCAAATAATCACAAGTTCTTTTCTGGCCGTTGAATGCCTAATGGTTGGGGCCTGTACTCCAGTGGCCTACAGTAAAATTTTTATTAACTGATTGCCTTATGTACCTCGAGCCAAATAATCACATGTTTTTTTCTGTTCGGTGAATGCCTAATTGTTGGGGCCTGTACTCCAGTGGACTACAGTACAATTTGTATCCAGTGACCGCCTAATGTACCTGCATCCAAATAATCACAAGTTCTTTTCAGTCTGGTGAATGCTTCATTGTTGTGACCTGTACTCCAGTGGCCTACAGTAAAAGTTTAATCCAGTTACTGCCTAATGTACCTCAGCCAAAAAATGACAAGTTCTTTTCTATCCGGGGGAATGCCTAATTGTTAGGGCCTGTACTCCAGTGGCCTACAATAAAATTTATATCCAGTGAACGGCAAATGAATATGCATCCAAATAATCACAAGTTCTTTTCTGTCCGGTGAATGCCTAATTTCTGGGACCTATACTCCAGTGGCCTACAGTAAAATTTGTATCCAGTGACCGCCTAATGTACCTGCAACTAAATAATCACAAGTTCTTTTCTGTCCGGTGAATGCCTTATTGTTGGGGCCTGTATTCCAGTGGCCCACAGTAAAAATTTTATTAAGTGATTGCCTTATGTACCTCGAGCCATATAATCACAAATTCTTTTCTGTCAGGTTAAAGCCTAATTGTTGGGGCCTATTCTCCAGTGGCCAACAGTAAAATTGCTATCCAGTAACTGCCTAATGTACCTCGAGCTACATAATCACAACTTCTTTCTGTCCGGTGAATGCCTAATTGTTGGTGCTTGTACTCCAGTAGCCTACAATAAAATGTATATCCAGTAAACGCCAAATGAACCTGCAGCCAAATAATCACAAGTTCTTTTCTGGCCAGTAAATGCCTAATGGTTGGGGCCTGTACTCCAGTGGCCCACAGTAAAATATTTATTAACTGATTGCCTTATGTACCTTGAGCCAAATAATCACAAGTTTTTTTTCTGTCCGGTGAATGCCTAATTGTTGGGGCCTGTACTCCAGTGGACTACAGTACAATTTGTATCCAGTGACCACCTAATGTACCTGCATCCAAATAATCACAAGTTATTTTCAGTCTGGTGAATGAGTCCGGTGAATGCCGAATTGTTGGGGCATGTACCCAGTGGCCTACAGTACAATTTATATAAAGTTGCCGCTTAATGAACCCCGAGCCACATAATCACATGTTCTTTTCTGTCTGGTGAATGCCTACTTGTTGGGGCCTGTACTCCATTGGCCTACAGTAAAATTTGAATCCAGTGACCGCCTAATGAATCTCAGACAAATAATCATAAGTTCTCTTCTGTCCGATGAATGCCTAATTGTTGGAGCCTGTACTCCTGTGGCCTACTGTAAAATTTTTATTGAGTGACCGCCTAATGAACCTGCAACAAAATAATCACAAGTTCTTTTCTGTACGGTGAATGCCTAAATGATGGGGTCTATACTACTGTGGCCTACAATAAAATTGCTATCCGGTTACCAGAAAATGTACCTCGAGCAATATAATCACAAGTTATTTTTTGTCTGGTGAATGCCAAATTCTTGGGGCCTGTACTCTAGTGGCCTACCGTAAAATTTGTATCCAACGACCGCCTAATTTAACTTCAGCCAAATAATGACAAGTCCTTTTCTCTCCGGTGAATACATAATTGTTGGGGCCTGTACTCAAGTGTCCTACAGTACAAGTTATATCCAGAGAGTGCCTAATTTACTTTGAGCCTCAAAATCACAAGTTCTTTTCTGTCCGGTGACTGCCTAACTTTTGGTGCTTGTACTCTAGTTGACTACAGTAAAATGTTTATCCAGTGACCGCCTAATCTTCCTACAGACAAATAATTACAAGTTATTTTCTCTCCGGTGAATGCTTAATTGTTGGGGCATATACTCCAGTGGCCTACATTAAAATGTATATCCATTGACCTCCTAATGTACCTCGAGCCACATAATCACAAGTTCTTTTCTGTCCGGTCAATGCCTATTTGTTGGGGCCTATACTCTAGTGGCCTACAGTACAAATTGTATCCAGTAACCGCCTAATGTACCTCGAGCCATATAATTACAAGTTCTTTTCTGTCAGGTGAATGCCTAGTTGTTGTGGCCTGTACTCCTGTGGCCTACAGTACAAATTGTATCCAGTAACCGCCTAATGTACCTCGAGCCATATAATTACAAGTTCTTTTCTGTCAGGTGAATGCCTAGTTGTTGTGGCCTGTACTCCTGTGGCCTACAGTACAATGTATATCCAGTGGCCGCCTAATGTACCTTGAGCCACATTAACACAAGTTCTTTTCTGTCTGAGGAATGCCTAATTGTTGGGGTCTGTTCTCTTGTGGCCTACAGTAAGATTTGTATCCAGTGACCACCTAATGTACCTGCAGCCAAATAATCACAAGTTCTTTTCTGTCCGGTGAATACCTAATTGTTGGGGCCTGTACTCCAGTGGCCTACAGTAAAATTTTTATCTAGTGACCACCTAACGTACCTCAAGCCACTTAATCAAAAAAAAAAATTCTGTCCGGTAAATGCCTAATTGCTGGGGCCTGTTCTCCAGTGGCCTACAGTAAAATTTATATCCAGTGATTGACTAATGTACCTCGAGCCATATAATCACAAGTTCTTTTCTGTCCGGTGAATGCCTAGTTGTTGTGGCCTGTACTCCTGTGGCCTATAGTAAAATTTGTATCCAGTGACCGCCTAATCGTACTCGACAGACAAAAATCACAAGTTCTTTTCTGTCCGTTGAATGCTTAATTATTGGGTCCTATATTCCAGTGGCCTACAGTTAAATCTTTATCAATTGACCGCCTATTGTACCTGAAGCCAAATAATCACAAGTTATTTTCTTTCCGTTGAATGCCTACTTGTTTGGGCCTATACTCCAGTGGCCTACAGTAAAATTTATATCCACTGACAGCCTAATGTACCTCGAGCCATATAATCACAAGTTCTTTTCTGTCAGGTGAATGCCTAGTTGTTGTGGCCTGTACTCCTGTGGCCTACAGTAAAATTTATATCCAGTGACCGCCTAATATACCTCGATCCACATTAACACAAGTTCTTTTCTGTCCGGTGAATGCCTAATTGTTGGGGTCTGTTCTCTTGTGCGTTACAGTAAAATTTGTATCCACTGACTGCCTAATGTACCTGCAGCCAAATAATCACAAGTTCTTTTCTGTCCGGTGAATGCCAAATTGTTGGTGCCTGTACTCTAGTGGCCTACAGTAAATTTGTATCCAGTGACCGCCTAATGTACTTGCAGCCAAATAATGACAAGATCTTTTCTGTCCGGTGAATACCTAATTGTTGGGGCCTGTACTCCAGTGGCCTACAGCAAAATTTTTATCTAGTGACCGCCTCATGTACCTTAAGCCACGTAATAAAAAATTAATATAATTGTTTGGGCCTATTCTCCTTTTTTTTATATAGTTACCGCCTAATGAACCTGCAAAACACTAAACATGAAACTGTACCTGCAGCCAAATAATGACAAGTTCTTTTCTTTCCAGTGAATACCTAGTTGTTGGGAACTGTACTCCTGTGGCCTACAGTAAAATTTTTATCGAGTGACCGCCTAATGAACCTGCAGCAAAATAATCTCAAGTTCTTTTCTGTCCATTGAATTCCTAATTGTTAAGGTCTGTACTCCAGTGGCCTACAATAAAATTTCAATACAGTGACCGCCAAATGTACCTCAGCCAAAAAATCATAAGTTCTTTTCTTTCCGGTGAATACCTAGTTGTTGGGAACTGTACTCCTGTGGCCTACAGTAAAATTTTTATCGAGTGACCACCTAATGAACCTGCAGCAAAATAATCTCAAGTTCTTTTCTGTCCATTGAATTCCTAATTGTTAGGGTCTGTACTCCAGTGACCTACAATAAAATTTCAATCCAGTGACCGCCAAATGTACCTCAGCCAAAAAATCATAAGTTCTTTTCTTTCCAGTGAATACCTAAGTATTTGGTGGCTGCAAATATGACCTAAAAGTTTTTAAGGTTCACCTGCCATTAAAGTCAATGGGGCCCGCCACGAACGAGCGGTTCGCGAACATTTGAACGTCCTGGCTGATGTTTGTCCATCACTAATGGACAGTATATTAATACCGTACAATGTGTTAAATTAAACTTGCATATTGATGCTGTACAAAGCATTGATTGAATCTCTATGGTATATTTAGGCAGTACAATGTGCTGAATGAAAATGAATGGTGTATTGATGCACTGAAATGTGTTGAAATGCGCAATTGCAAATAGTAGCTAAACTGGTTTATCTGAAATTAACAATGGATGGTATGATACCGTCAGCAGCAGCCATGTGGTACAGAACATGAGGGTAGACAGCATCTGGGTGGGCTGCATGATAAGAAGTGAGCATTCAGAGCTTCAAAGTCCCTAATGAGCTGCGGCAGGAATAGACATGGAAAGGGGCAAGGCTGCACTTCACTTTGACTATGCCTTTGATCTGGGAGCTAGTTTGTGGTACTGAGTAAGTCGGGCAACATCTTTTTTGTTTTTCTCAATTCTGAGAGAATAATTTGTGCAATTTAACTTATTGTTCCCTCTATTAGAATAGTCATTACCATCTTTTTACATGTTGACCCACACCCACTAATATTATTTATACTATTACTAATACCAATTTCACTAATCTGCATGTATTTGAATATTACAGTAGGACACCTTGTCAAACTCTTATTTTGACATTTATTTTTCAAGTTTTCATTTTAATATTGACTATGAAATACCAGGATGATGAAAAATGAAATCAGAAAAAATTAAATTAAGACACAGGGATTTTTTTTTTATTTTTATAATTTTTTTGTCACATTATCATATAATGTTCAGGTTGAAAATGAAAATGCTAATTAAAGGATTTTATTTTATTTTAAATTTTGACATGAATTCTGAACACTTTTTGACAATGAAATGGCAAATAGGTATTTCAATTTTATTTTGACAATTTTAATTTTTAAGCTGAATTTTGACTGCTTTACCTCCCATATTCTACAAACACACTGAACACTGGTATTAGAAATGTACAATGGTTTGCAGTGAAATGTGTTTTAAACAGACAAACCGATAAAGTAATACCTGCCCCACACTAACAATGCAGTGATGATAAACTTCTTTTTCAACTAGACCTTGTGATGCAGTATGCCTTCACTAACACAGTAGTTTGCATTACAGAAGTGAAAAGCGGTAGAATAATTAAATTTCACTAAAGTTCACTAAAACTTATGCAGTATTTTTGCAGTGATGATACACAACACGCCTTTTCCAGTAGATGTTATGATAGTAAAGGAACACTGCATCACAGCATCAAGTGATGTAATTTGTGTTACAGATGTGAAATGCGGTAGAATTATTGAACATTCTTTTAAAGAATAACACACTTTCACTAAAACTCGTGGAATATTTTTGCAGTGATGATATACAACACACCATTTTTTATAACTAGACTCTGTGATGCAATATACCTTCACTATCACAGTTGTGAAAGAAACTTTTTAGAAAAAAAAAAAGAACCTGTTTTGCAGGAATCTGTAATGTACAGCTAGTTGCCAAAATATAACAGTGATGAGAACGGGTTGATCCCCGAAAAACTAGGGAGCTTCAAATGTGGACACGCAATGTGCAAATGCTGCAATAACATTTCCAATAGAACCAGAACTTTTAAGAGCAACAACACTGGTAAAGAATTCTCAATCAAGAGCTATATCAACTGCTCAACAACGTACGTTATTTATCTGCTGTAATGCGGATGTGGCTTACAATACGTCGGCCAAATGATCCAGGCCTTGCGAGAAAGAATTAACAAACATAGGTCCAACATAAATAATGGTTACGTTAAACACAGTGTATCCAGGCATCACACAATGACTCACAATAAAGATCCATCCAAACTACGGATAACTCAGATCGAACACATCAAAGAAGACCGTCCTGACAGATACAGAACCTTGCAAAGACGTGAAATGTACTGGATTTTCAAACTCCATACACTCGAACCGTATGGACTAATTGAGAGTTTAGAAAACCAGTGTTTTTAGCCTCATCCACCCCAGATTTTTATCCAGGAGCAATATCTTCACAGTAATCAATTTTATCCATGCCAGTCCATCATCCTCCCACATAAAATGTCATAACACATTCCCATACAATATCCAGTAATACAGATGCATTCTCGTATCTTTAATTTTATTTATTTATTTATATGACTACCTTTTATATAATATAGTATAAAGTCAGCATTCATCTACACATTCTTGCTGTAATACGATTTCATCTTCTCCAAATGCATCTCCATACAATACTCATTTTCAAGATGAAATCTTGCGTCTGTCATTCAATGATTTGTATAATATTGATTTTCACATAATACGGCACAAAGTATTCATTTACACATTTCTGTTGGAATACTTCAGGTATGTATTGTAATCTTTTCACTCAGCATCTCCCGTGGTCAATGTTTCCCAGTAATATTTAGCATCCATATCCATCCACCTTCATATGCCTCTTCTCCATTTATATACATCTAGATCCATACTACCCATCACCTCTACTACCTACTGTATACTCAGTTATTCCCTCCTCAGTCTTTTGAAACATTTCCCTATTCCAGTCCCTTTCATGCCCGCAACCACTACCTATACTCAGTAATTCCCTCCCTAGTCTCCAGTACTACCCCCTGTTTCAGTGCCCTTGTTAATGTGGCTCGGCATCGCGCTCCATAGCGGAGGTGTCGACACACTCCGACACACCCTCCAGACACGCCACGGCCCCGCCTCTCCTCCTCCTGCCCGAAGCCACAAAATACAGAGTCCGCAGTGCGCGCTTCTTTCACTCAGCACGCCACACGTGCAGTGAGCCGGGAGCACCGCTGTCTTCGGGAAAGCCCACCAGCTTCAGCCCTACAGGTATGGGATGCACAGTCATTACACTAAACTTTATTATACTTCTTAATGCCCACCTTCCAGACTTTCTTATAACAATGTATACTGAATGAAATCAAATAGGGCAGTTCGACCCTATCTATATATATGAAACGAAAAGCACATATCTATTAACGTTGTCATCTGGACCTTAAAAACACTTATATATACTATAAATGTTATTCGGTTAAAACACACATATATTTACATTCATGCACTGGCTATACATTCTACTTCTTACTCAAAATATATACCACTCAGGCATCTTCAATTTTAATTTTTATTTTTATTATAGTGCCTTATATATCACGCACTAAAAGAGACCCTCCATCAATCCTCCTTTAGTGAGCACCCAATGAAGAACACACAGGTAAACTTCAGATTCAATTTTAATTGTGTCTACCTCTTTTTAAGTTGGCCAACTTAGCCCACTCAGGGTTTTATGAGATAGTTGTATAACTATCTACGCTCTGCCGCCATTTTTAATTAGCTTTTACACTTTCTATATTTACTATAAATATAACACAGATTATTGTTAAAGAAAAAGGGTCATAAACAGATTCCCTGGGAAAAAATTATTATTTATTATTTATCATATTTTAACACACTTTTTTATTGTATGAAAAACACAGATCATTCTGTACATTGTTATTGCCAACTGTTTTTTGTAGACTTGATAAAGGGGCATGACCCCGAAACGCATCGCCATTCCAAATAAAGTTCTTCTACACATCATCTGGGTTGTTTTTGCGCCCGCCGTCCTCCTCGTCGCAAGACTCCTGTCCAGACGAGTAACTTTCTGCAAAGTCCTACTAGTCACCGATCAAGCGGTATGGCCCCCGCCTAACAGCTGAATTGGACAGCCTTGGCAGCATCAACCTACTAGGATAAGACAACCACAGCTTTCACCCGTAAGAGAGGGCCCTGAAACAAGGGCATCTCATCCAGGTGAGTACATTTAACTCAGCCTGGGCAGCCTAAGAATAGCTAAGACCTATTGTATCCGCTACCACCTAAGAGCGCCTTCTCTCTTCCACCTTTTTGGCCTATTCACGTAAAATATAACAGTAACCTGGCTGCAAATGCACCTAATTGTGACTAGTTCTCAACCCCTCTCCCTGCTTACAACCCTTAACATACCCCAAATGACCAAATATCCTCTCCCTATAATCTTCTCATACTGCCCCTCCCTATAACCTATTCTTTCCCTATAATCTTTTATACTGTACTGTACCTCCCTGTCACCTATTTTCTCTCTATACTCTTTATACACTGTCCCTCCCTATCACCTACTATCTCCCTATAATCTTCTTACATTGTCTCTATCACCTATTCTTTCCCTATAATCTGCCCTTAGCTCGGTATATCAGTCTGAGGAGGTAGAGCCACAGCACACCTTCCTGCCAAGTTGCAAGAACACAAGAGAATAAATGCCCATTCTGCATAGGCCTCACCCCTGTCACCCACCACCCCCCACATCCTCCCAGTGTCAGATGACCATTCTTCTTCTTCCATTCTTGTGGTGTTTTCCTACCAGTTTTCACAGTAAAATAGTGCTACCATGTCATTCTTTGCAATTCATCCAAAATGAACTACAGAAGCTTCAGATTCATTTAAGGGACAGATTTTTAGAGAACCTGGTTATTTGCAAATCAATTCGCTCAAAACTAGTTATTGGAGAAACCATAGAGATATGTGCAGTACCTTAGATCTGAGGGTATCTCCAAAGTTTGGTTTGTTATGTTTAATGTGTTTAATGTTAATGCATTGCACACTCAGTTGTAATGTCAATGCTATGTACTGTGCACACAAATGCTCCAGCCTGAGGCAGGCAAGGATAGAGTTAACAATCCTGGCCCAGTCCTCTGTGGGCTGGATGAACCCCTAGCTTCTGAGGTTTTCAATGTGAGTAGAAGTAGAGAGACAGGAAGAGAGGGCAGTCTCCATGTGCTCCTCTCCCATATACTTCAGCTCCAAGTTCTTGAGCCTCCTGCACCGCCACAAGCTCCAGGAGGGGAAAGCAAAAAGAAGTAAAGAAGAAGGATTTGAATTCTTCAGTGAAAGTAAGACAGCAAGGTAACCCAGATTAAGGTAATTCAGAGCCTGCTGCTGCAGAGGGATAACAAGTTAAGACGTCCTACACTGTATGCACCCTAGAATAGTGGACACTACAGCCACTGGTGCCAGAGAACTACTATTAGCCAGAGATCCCTATAGCAGATATTTTATCCAGAGAGATCTGAGGGTCAATGCCATATTCATCTGCTTAGCTCATGTTGGGAAATCTGGGAGGATTTTTCATTGCATACAAACTACAGATAGATGCATTAAAACTTTAACCCTGCATGCAGCAAAGACAGACTCCTGTTAAGTTTCATCTAGCCTTGTTTCTGGCTCTCCTAACACCACGTCTTGGCCATTGCATCTCCTACACGTGCCCTGCCTAACACCCACATGGACAATAACACGATGGACATCCCCAATCAAGCAAGCAGCCCACAGCTACAGGGAGTCTTCCGAGGGAACATATGGTGTCTGTCCTTCACTGCACTGACCCCAGGGAACAACAGCCTGAGGAAGAACACTGTGACACATCGTCACCAGGGTCACTACGATTCCCATCTTCTGCTCCGTCTTTTCGGGGCTCACTGAAGATGCGCCACTTAATCAGTCCGTGATCAGAGCTGTCTATGATCATGGACTCTACCACCTTGTGTCTACTGTATAAAAGACCAGGTGCCCACCAGGTATGAGACCTGCTCTGCTCTTGAGTGATATCATCTTTAAAGACCCGACATTGGACATATACAGCAGATGTCGGGTTGGGGTTAAACAACATCTTTACTTTATTCATATACTATACAAGCAGACCTCCTCTTTTAGCATTGACTATAAATTACATATAGCTTCATTCCTTATAACTTAATTTTTTTGTAACATTGTATCAGAAAAGATAACGTAGTCCTGAGTTATTGCAAACATTTATTGTGAAATTCAGAGATCTAGCAGAGCTCAACTTGCTCACTGCTGATGATATTGTCATGTGGTTTTTCCATCGGACTAGAGGTTAATTTGCTGTAATATCACAGTGCATGAAAGACACTGCTAATAACATGTTAAGCTCTGCTTCATCTACATTTTACATTTAACCATATAATTCCATCGCTTTTCAGAGCAGACTTCCGAATACTGGCTGCAGAATGATCTGACTTGCCTACGGTTTTTTACATTCTGTTAGTTTTACACATTTATCTCCGGAAAGAACATATCCCTCATTACAGACACATTTTCTATAACATCTTTTGTCACAGATTTGAGGGACAGTTGGTTTTTCACATGTTGGTGGGCAGCCAGATGCGCAGGGATCAAAGTGCTGGTTGGGACCACAGGGGACATTGCAGTTTTCTAGTGTGACACACTTTACAGATTCCCCAGAAGTTCCGGTCTGAGCCAGAGTCCTTCATCACATTTACAGGTGTATTTTGCAATCTCAATGCAACCTCCTACAGGAGGCTCAACTATGTTGGAGCAGTTTCTTTCACACACCGCAATGAATCCAGGAGAGCTGAGCGGAGGACAATTCAAATCTGGTCAAAGGGAAATGAACTGGGAGTTAACTGGTTTTATCTTTACGTTATTATGAGCTTATTTAAAAACAAAACAAATGAAAAGAAAAAGGAAGATAATAATAATATTTAATAATAATAATTATATTATCAACAACCAATTATAGATGAGCAAATGGATTCTAATCGGAAAATTCTACTTCCAAACTAAGCAAAAGTTTTGAACGAATCATGAAAAATGGCGCCCGTAATGCTACATTTCTATTTCATTACACATAAAGAAGGAGGATCACGTAATCATGGGCAGAGCCCTATATGGCAGGCTTGTCAATAATGCCATGCAGTCAGCCTTTCAGCCAATCAGAAGGAGGGATATTGGCTGATCTATTAGGTACCATGTAATGTCCCAAGGAGAGACGCCATTCTGAACTTCACTGACATGATGTCTGTCTCAGACACACAATGAAACAAACAAAACAGCCAGTCCAAGAGTCTGAAGTTCCCTTTACCCAGGGATTATTATCAAGCTGAATTATCGGGAATGAACTTTCATATGAATGCTTGTTCCCAATAATTGACCTGTGTAAAAGTGCCACTGATCACACCACGAGAAAAGCTCATTCATGGGTTTTTAAAGGGAATTCCTGACCCCGTGGACTTCTGGTGAGAAAGGTTGGAACAGTGGCCAAAATTGGCCCAGCTTATGTTCGGTGTACTATGTTGTCCATCTTCAAGAGTACTGTCAGAGACGGTATTCAACAGTGTTGTCACACCGAAAAGGACAAAATTGTTTTCCACAAGTGGCAAAAACATGACATTTGTGAAAACGAATGAGGCAAGGATCTGTCAGGATTTCCACACACTGAGGGACATTTATGAAGACTAGAGTTCCCATATGCCAGATATGATTGCAGTGCACCAGACTGAGATGCGCCTAATTTATTAAAGTCACGTCTCTGGCAGTCCATGTATTAGAAACTGAAGTCTACACCATCCAGGACTAAGCTAGCTATGCCCATTTGTGGAGTAAGTTATAATAAACCTGGTGGGTTGTACAAAGACCCGTGCCTCCTTCTAAGCCGCAGCACTTTTTATCAACGCTTTAGAAGAGTGTTAAGAAGCTAAAAAGGTTGCAAAGTATGGCAGAAATATGGTGTGTACCATGATTAGTGACATTTCCACACCACAATAGCGGTGTAACCATTTTACTAAAGATCTCTCACTCTGCCTTTTCAAGTCACTTTATTAAATATATATATCCTGTTCTACTTACCTGGCAAGATGGCACTGTGCACCTCCCACTGCAAGACTATGGGAAGAAAATAATACAAATGAACAATCACAATGTAACAATTTGTCTTTTGTGAAACAAAATTTTCGATTTTTCTATTCAGATTGATCTATTTGGTACATGAGTTAGAACCACAAGGAAAACTCATCCCACCACCGGTGTAAGGGATCTGGGATCTGGTACTGACAGACTGAGACACTGTACAGGGAACCAGTCACCATGGGAATGCAGTGCAGTCTGCAGAGAGCAGGTTATAGAGCAGGACGAGCTGAGCAGGTCATAGTTTTGTGGGAAAATAATCAGTAAATTTGTAAATTAAATACATAAATTAAATTCCAGCTCTTTCTGTGGTCAGGAGTCCAGTGGGCGGAGTGAATGACTGACAGCCTTCCCTCTGAGTGTACATACAGAGATACAGTAGCTGTTAATCATTGGGTTGGACCGCCCACTGGACTCCTAAGCATAGTAGGAACAAACAATAAGTTATACATATTTTAATCCGCTCATGGCCTCCTGCTGTAGAACATACTGCTGGCAGATTATACTGCGTGTTCAACGGGATTGGTTCTCTTAAGATATAATCAAATTATACCCACTCACAAAGATGCTTACTAGAATGTAGTTAGTCCCAAAACAAACACTCATGGCACCGCCGATCGATGGCGGTGGAGCGTATACAGTTGTTTCCATGTCTCACATAGACATCAGTACAGTGTGAAAGTGTGGCCATTTCACACTAGGCACCTACTTTATTTAGACCGTACATTCATGGCATATCCAACAGATTACCCAACATGTCTCTTAAAGGAAATGAATAATCACAAAATGAAATATTATTTTAAACAGTTTTTTTTTATGAATATTATAGCATTTGTTTGTGTGACCATTTATTTTAATTTTCTTGCACTGGTCATTGGTAACCTTAGCTTTGTGTTCCTTTCGCAAGGAAAGTTAATTTGCATAAAGCTCTCTCCTCCCTTTAAAATTCTACCCATAAAAATCTACAGAAATCCAAATTTTACCATATCAGAATTTTTTCTAAAAGTTTGGGTCAAATTCGTTTCAGAAAAATGATTCGCTCATGTTTAGTTGAATTCTGATTCTGATGTGCTGAACTCTAGTTAGAGTCTATAGACTCTATATATATATATATATATATATATATATATATATATATATAAAATGAAAAAACCTGGCAGCACCGGGCGGCTCAAAACGGTATGGGTGCTAGGTCCTGGGGTGTGAGCTGACTCTATTGTCTACTGAAGAAGACGGACAGCACTCCAAAATTCCAGGTATTCTTTATTCACCAAGTGGAGATGACAGCTTCGGCTCGACAATAGAGCCTTTTCAAGCCTTGAAAAAGGCTTCTATTGTCGAGCCGAAACGCCGTCTCTCCACTTGGCTGAATAAAGAACACCTGGAATTTTTTGGAGTGCTGTCCGTCTTTCTTCAGTATATATATATAGTTTTGAGAGAAGGGGTTTATTGACAGCCCAGGAAGTCAAGATCACGCATGACAGTAGCCCTATACAATTTATACAGCTCCTCGGTAACTCCGTGGTGTCCGAGGAAGCCACTGTCATACACTTACACTATTTCTTGAGACAGTCTATGGGCGGGCACATTCTCTCTATAAATTCCCATTCTTTACAGCTGCCATAAGGCACATACCCTCTGAAGGGCCTTTAATACAGAATTTTTGTAAAAATTAAAAATAAATCACTACAGCATTTACAAGCAGTAACGTTACCATGAATTGTCTTCTATAGACATCTGACGATTGAAAATAAAATCACATATATGAGAGTTCAATCACTTGATATACATACATGCGAGCAAGAAGACAGCAGATAATTTAAGGAAGCCCATGTCTCTTCTGTTAAAAGCTGAAGATACCACAATTCACTGATAAAAGAAGACACAGACAAGACATTAAAATAATGCAGATCAATAGTAAAGTATATAAAGGACACGTGTCTTCTACGTTACCTGTTTAGGCTCTGGGAACAGCTTCTGTGATGACTGCTGAATCAACCGCCTGGATCCACATTTATAAGAGCCAGGTTGGGCGGATGCACATATATGTTTGCTTATTTAATTGGATATTTTGTAACATTTCCTTAATATGTTTTACAAGCTATGTGGTAATCACTGTGATTAATAGATTTCAAGGAAGCGGTTCCTCAGAAAATTACAATGATGTCACTTGGATTATCGGGTTTCTGTTGAGAACCCTCATCTATTAGCCAATGTAAAGAGCAGATACAGGGTGTTTGGAGGACCATGGCACTTATGATTGATTACTGTTATAGGCAGTGGCTGTGGAACCAGTGCGTCATCCAATCAGTTTAACGTTAGGCTAATCCTGAGTGAGGACATTTTCATGGCGAGCCCCAAGTATTCAGTATTGAACCTCTATACAGGGATCTGAACTTCGCTGCAGGGGAGTCATCAGGCCGCTACGTCTTAAAGCCGACCCTTGTTAGAAAGGGACACTGATGCAAAGCACCAAGGGATCAGGCAATACTCATAGTCAGAAGTAGTAGATACAATGACAGAGAGTGGTAATTGCGCCGACGCCCCCCCCCCTCCATTGTACCCCTCAGATGCCAGATTCATAGATGATTGCGACATCTGACAGAAATAATACAATGTAAAATTAAAAAGATAACAAATTAAATCATACTTACCTCATCCATTTGATCGCAAAGAGCTAGCCTCTGTCATCTTGATTGAAGATCTAGCGCATGATCTACCCTGTCAGATGAATGTTGTAAAACAAAAAAATGGTGCCAAAACAGCCATTTTTTGGTTATCTTGCCTCACAAACAATGTAATATAGAGCAATTAAAAATCATATGTACCTCAAAATAGTACCAATAAAACTGGCACCTTAGCCTACATGCACACGGCAGTGTTTTTTTTTGCGGCCTCCGTTCCGTTTTTTTTGCGGTTCCGATTGTTTCCAATTCATTTCTATGGATCCGTTAAAAATTCGGATGCCTCTTCCGTTGCCTGTCCGCGTCCGCTGTCCGCATTTCACGTCCGCCAAAAAATATGGCATGTCCTATTCTTGTCCGCAAAAAACGGTTTGCGGACCCATAGAAGTCAATGGGTCCACAAAAAATGCAGATGACCAACGGAAGCCATCCGTTTGTCATCCGCATCCATTTTTTTTGCGGATGGTTGCTTGGAAACCAGGGCACTTGTCCAGGTACTTTAAGAAAATGGTTTAGGCCAGATCCTTGCCAGACACTATTTCCTGGGGAGTAGTTTTGGCAAGTGCTCCTTCCATAATGGCACGGTGGAATGTGGAGAAGCTCATTACTCTCGTCCAGGAAAGGCCTGAGCTTTGGGACACCAGGAACAATATTTACCATGACAAGGTGAAAAAAGATGTGTCATGGGAGAAAGTCACCAGAAGACTGAAGCCCGGCGAAGGGGACCGAGCAGATGAAAAAGGTTGTGCCGATTTAGGTTAGTGAAAACTAAGGCTGCATTCACACGGACGAGTTTTCCGCGTGGGTGCAATGCGTGATGTGAACGCATTGCACCCGCACTGAATCCTGACCCATTCATTTCAATGGGGCTGTGTACATGAGCGGTGATTTTCACACATCACTTCTGCGTTGCGTGAAAATTGCAGCATGGTCTATATTCAGCGTTTTTCATGCAACGCAGGCCCAATAGAAGTGAATGGGGCTGCGGGAAAATCGCAAGCAACCGCAAGCAAGTGCGGATGCAGTGTGATTTTCCCGCATGGTTGCTAAGCGACGGGACCCGATCTTCATTATTTTTCCTTATAACATGGTTATAAGGGGAAATAATAGCATTCTAAATAAAGAATGCTTTGTAGAATGAGAATTATGGGGTTAAAAATAAAAAACTTAACTTGCCTTAGCCACTTGATCGCGTAGTTGGCGATCTCTCTTCTCTCTTCAAGCATTAGCTATAGTCAAAAGGACCTGTGATGACGTCACATCACATGGTCCAATCACATGGTCCGTGATTGACCATGTGTCCTATTACTTTACCAACCAAATAACTAAGAGTACCACACAACTGTCCGCTCGAGCAACGAGCGACTTACCCCAATAACAGGACATCGCGACGGACTTCTGATTTGAGGGAGGGAGGGAGCTTGAAGTTCCAGCACCGTGAATGCGCAATAACCGACTCCTCGCCTTATTTTACAGGTGCCACACGCCAGGACCGTTAGGCCATCCACCAATCAAGATCCAGGAGCTGTCACCCGACTGAAAAGCCATTGACCTCGAGCTCAAGACCTGTCACCATGGTAAGTAACTTTATTAATAGATATCACATACACAACAGAAAGCATTATACAATGGACGGAACCAGGACACCATTGTTACATGTCCACTATTTGTATATTTCATGGGTGGGCAACTTGTGGCCCTCCAGATGGGTGGAAACTACAACTACCAGCATGACTGAACTGTCTCCAGCTATCGGTCTACAGGAGGTCATTGTGGTAGTTGTAGTTTTCCAGCAGCTGGAGGTCCGCCGTTTGACCATCTCTGGTATGCTTAAAGATCTTTCATTTCAAGGGGATCTTAAAGATATGATGTTATGCAATGTTATAGGGCCTATCCCTTGATATATAGGGAATGTCCTAAAGTCCACATTAGTATTGCTCTGGTATGTTTGGAATTTGTGGACAGTATAACATATGTAAAGAACAATGAAGGAACATTAATTCGTGCGACTATGGTGACCATATTTAAAGCAACAGGATGCCATATTGAGGCAGGGGATGTTATGTTTATGTTTACTTACAGATTATTTGGAATCCGATATGCTTATGTTGGAAATCCTGCTCTATATAATGAAAAAATAGCAGTATATTAATAATGCTAGTTGTGTCTAATGTTGTCTTTTGGTTCTCTCATGTTTCCTTCAGTACAGTGGACAGCTTTGATGATCCAGAGCAGGAGGACTCGGACCATTTCGACCTTGGTGGGGCCGAAACTCAGGCCGTGTTTTCGGCTCCATCCAGCCCAAACCCAACACTGTCCGAAGAAAACCAACCCCCAACAATGGAAAGCTCCAGGCCAGCTGAAAGGAGCCCTCCACCAGCCCCACGAACCAGGCGCAGAAGGGTTTGCCCTCATCCTTCTTCCGGGCTAGCTAGTCAGGAAGTTATTGATTCCCAATTTGTGCACTATCTAGCCCGGAAGAGGGATGATGTGCAGGAGGAGATACTAATGAGGGGAAAGGCGCCATTGCTGCGGTGTGTATCTCCTGAGTGCCAAAGTGGGTGTATGTCGTCCATAGCTAGCATCATAGAAATGTACGCATCACCCTACCAAGGGGATATTCATTGTCCAATTGACAATCTCCGCCGCCAGGTAATCTTGGCCCCCATACCATCCCTCCACAAACGACACCATTCCAGCCACCAATGAGAGGACCTTCTGTACCGCCACCATGACGGTATTCCATGCCCAGCTTTCCCAAGGCAGTTTCCAGGGACATTACCCTGCTGGGGAGCCTGCACAGCCGAATGTGCAACAGGGGCCCTCTTATACACAACCATCATTTACGAGGAATCTGTTAAATTTGTAAATGAACATTTGTGTTTGTCACTTATGACATAATTGTTTTTGCACAAACTGAGTGACCTTTTTGTTGGGTATGTTTTATTTTATTTTGAACAATAATAGTAAAAAGACAATGTTTTACTCAATTTGGTGTGGTTGTTGCTTGACAATAAAGTACACTACTAATTTAAACACAGAGGAAGCGAAAAGATAGACACACACACAATCAATAATGCATTAATACTTTATTCATTGAAAAGCTTCTACCCAGCAACATTTGAGGCATGAGATATTAGAAAGTTATTGGCCCGAAAAAGCTAATGGACTTCTATTTTTTGTTGTAAGTACACTTTTAAAAGCTGGAGGAGACTATTTACTCTGAATGTATTTAGCTTTTAATGGCCAAAAACCTCAGTCCACAGGCCCACGTCAAGGGTTCTCATGATCTTGTGAGTCCCTACACTAAACTACAACATACAATCAAGAAACTATCTAGACAAAAAATAAAAAACTAACAAGCCCAGAATAGTTCAAAGCCCACCACGAATAGCATCCAACTGCCATGGCACCGCCCCCTCAGGGCTGCTGAGAAAGTCTGCATACATGTCCCGAACTGCAATGCCTGCAGTCCCAAGTCATCTATGCAGAGTGAGATCCAAACCCACACCAGATGATGTGGGATATTGGTTCTGGCCAACAGCAGAGAAAGGATTGTGCATCCTGGTGAAGTTGTGTAAAACAACACAAGCTTGAATCACCAGGGTAGTATTCTCCGGATCTATCTGTATGGATGTAATAAACACTCTCCACTTGCTGCAGAGTATGCCGAAAGCGCACTCAAAATACCAACGGGCACGAGTCAACCAGTAGTTGAAAATACGCCTCCTGACATCCAAACCGCGTCTGGGAAAGGGCCGCATAACATGGTGAGTCAATGCAAACCCTCCATCAGCCACGATGACAAATGGAGCCGGAGGACCTACATATCTGGGCAGTCTTCTGTGCTGAAGCCGCTCACCCAATCTAGAAGCACTAAAGATGCGAGCATCGGAAGTGCTTCCATAGGCACCAATATCAACCATAATAAACTAGTAGTTACTATCAGCCAAAGCCAAAAGCACTACCGAAAAATATTGTTTATAATTGAAGAATTGAGTGCCAGAGTGAGGCGGCTTCTTAACACGAATGTGCTTGCCATCCAGCGCCCCAATGCAGTTAGGAAACTGTGCACAGTCATTGAAGCCATCAGCAATCCAAAGCCAATCCTCCGCCGTGGGCTGTGGCATCACCGTCTCTCAGAGTCGAGTCCAGATGACATGACAAGTGTGACGGACAATCCGAGAAATCGTTGAGGTTCCCAAAGAAACTCAAAATGCAGTGATGCAAATGAGTTCCCAGTTGCCAGGAATCTGTGTTACAAAACAAACATAAAAAGGTGAATGACATTGTAAAAACTCAGACTTTTTATTAGAGATGTTAGTTGACCAAAAGACTAACCATTCAGTGTCCCTTTAGAACATACTTTTTTACAATTTTTTTTTACAAAACAGCTAAACACTACTACAAAAATGTTGGTTAGGCCCGTACACTGACAGGATTTTACACAACTAGTGTGGTCAGGCCATTTTCATCTATAATGGATCGCCAAGACAGGATGATATGAACATTAAAGCCGAATGATGTTGGCGTGGCCCAACGATTATAAAAATGAAAGGCATATAGATATTTAATGTTGACGTCGATTTCACTGAAATTTCACACACAGAAATAAGTGTCAAAGCAGAGTAAGTTCCGGTTACATTACCACAGGTGTAAAATCAGGCACTTAAATTAGCTCTAAAATACTAAAAAGCCAGAGCCATTACTGGTAGCAAAAACATAACAGACTGCTTACCTCAACGCGACGATGAGCCTTTCCTTAGGTGTAATGCTGCGCCTCATACTGGTGTCCATGAAGGTAAGGACAGTGCACGTAGAGACGACAGCAAGAAATCAAAGGCAGACACTGATATCCGACAGAACGCCCAGAACTTATCAGGATGCTAACGAAGATCAGTGTAGAGGGTATGGAAGTGGCCTTTCCTGTACGGTTCGGAAATAATGGGATGGACCCAAAATCTCCGCTTTCTCATAGCGTGCTGTCCGCTGCCTAGTATAAAGCCAGTACGCTATGGCCTCTTCCTCAGAATCCTCTGCCATGGTCAAAACCAGAAAAAAACAACACGAATCCTATGAACTGAAAGCCAAAGACTCAAACCACCGCTGTAGCCAGCAATGACTGCAGAAAATGGCCACCAAACACTCACCAGCAGATATACCTGTATCCTGGGTGGGGATATTTAAATTTCTAGAATTCCAGCCTTCCGTTTTTTTGCGGATCCACAAAAAACAGAAGACACACGGAAACACAACCTACAAAATTTGCGGACACATGGAACGGATGTTGATATGAAAAAAAGGAAGATGGATCTGTGATTTAAGGACAGCAAAAAACAACTGTCGTGTGCATGGAGCCTAATCCTCTAGTTTCCAAAATGGGGTCACTTTTTGGGAGTTTCTACTGTAAGGGTGCATGGGACATATGGGACATGGCATCTAAAAACAAGTCAAGCAAAATCTGCCTTCCAAAAACCATATGGTGTTCCTTTTCTTCTCCACCCTGCCATGTGCCCTTACATCAGTTTGCGACCACATGTGGGATGTTCAAAATTTTGGGTAAATTTAAGAATTTTTCAAAAATAAAGGTGAAATATATTGAACCAAATTTATGACTAT
>JAKVIS010000902.1:0-46546 GCA_033119425.1 Bufotes viridis | reverse complement strand
TATGTGAAAAGACAAATAAAAGCAGCCAAACTAGAGACCAAGAAGATTAATTGCCAAAAAGAGTAAAAGCTAACCTAAAATGTTCTTCAATTATATAAATGGTAAAAAGTATAAAATCTGAAGAGTATTGACCCTTTACAGAGTGATGAGGGAGTTGCAGACAGCGATGAGGAGATAGCAAAGCTATTAAATATTTTTCTCCACTGTATTCACTGAAGAAAGTAAACTGTCAGATGAAATGCAGAATGTACAAAGTAAGTTCCCCATTAAAAAGTGCCCTGTCTGACCCAGGAAGAAGTTCAGCTGCGTCTAAAAAGATTAAAATAGACAAATCACCAGGACCAGATGGCATACATCCCTGTATACCAAGAGAATTAATTAGAATTGGACCCTTATTTCTGATATTTAACCACTTGAAGACCACAGGTTTATACCCCCTAGTGACCAGGCCCTTTTTACAAATCCGCACTACACTACTTTCACCGTTTATTGCTCCGTCATGCAACTTACCACCCAAATGAATTTTACCTCCTTTTCTTCTCACTAATAGAGCTTTCATTTGGTGGTATTTCATTGTTGCTGACATTTTTACTTTTGCTATTAATAAAAATTTAACGACATTTTGCAAAAAAATGACATTTTCACTTTCTGTTGTAATTTTTTTAAAAAAACTACATTTCTATATAAATTTTTCTCTAAATGTATTGTTCTACATGTCTTTGATAAAAAAAAGTCCAATAAGTGTATATTTATTGGTTTGGGTAAAAGTTATAGCGTTTACAAACTATGGTGCAAAAAAGTGAATTTCGGCATTTTGAAGCAGCTCTGACTTTCTGAGCACCTGTCATGTTTCTTCAGGTGCTAGAATGTCAGGAAAGTATAAATACCCCCCAAATGACACCATTTTAGAAAGAAGACACCCCAAAGTATTCGCAGGGGGGCATGGTGAGTTCATGTATCATTTCATTTTTTTTCACAAGTTAGCGGAAAATGACACTTTCTGAGGAAAAAAAAATAATAATAAAGTTTCCATTTCTGCTAACTTCTGGCAAAAAAAAAAAAATCTCATACGGGCTCGTTATGCCCCTCAGTGAATACCTTGGGGTGTCTACTTTCCGAAATGGGGTCATTTGTGGGGTGTTTGTACTGTTCTGGCATTTTGGGCGGGGATAAATTGTGAGCAGCCATGTAAAAGCTAAAGGTACTCATTGGTTTTAGGGCCCCTTTGCGGACCCAGGCTGCAAAAAAGTGGCACTCATGTGGTATCGCCGTACTCAGGAGAAGTAGGGCAATGTGTTTTGGGGTGTATTTTTACATATACCCATGTTGGGTGAGAGAAATATCTCTGTAAACTGACAACTTTGTATAAAAAAATTTAAAAATTGTGGATTTACAGAGATGGCTCTCACACCTTACAAGTATATATAAAAATACACCCCCACAGTGACCTTACTATCTGAGAGTGCAGCATGACTCTCTGACGTGCTTGCACACAGCCTAGCGTAAAGAACCTAGTCCCAATAATTGCCTTTAGATTTCTGCAGGGCATTTTTACGCTATGTTGGATTCCAGACTTCTTCTCACGCTTTAGGGGCCCCAAAATGCCAGGGCAGTATAAATACCCCTACAGAGTGACCCCATTTTTAGAAAGAAGACACCCCAAGGTATTCCGTGATGGGTATGGTGAGGTTCATGTAAAAATTTTATTTTTGTCACAAGTTAGTGGAATATGAGACTTTGTAAAAAACAAAATTAAAAAAATATATATCAATTTCAGCTAACTTGTGCCAAAATATAAAAATTCTGTGAACTCGCCATGCCCCTCAGCGAATACTGTAGGGTGGCTTCTTTCCCAAGAAATGGGGTCACATGTGGGGTATTTATACTCACCTGGCATTTTAGGGAACCTAAAGCGTGAGAATCAAATGCGTAAAAATGGCCTGTGAAATCCTAAAGGTACTCATTGGTTTAGGGCCCTTTGCGCATCTTGGCTGCAAAAAGTGTCACTCATGTGGTATCGCCATTACTCAGGAGAAGTAGGGCAATGTGTTTTTGGGGTGTATTTTTACATATACCACATGCTGCGTGTGAGCCAGACATGGCAGCGCCAGCTTTTTAGAATTTTTTTATACGCAAGGTTGTCCGGTTTTACAGAGATATTTCTCTCATAACCCATTGTGGGTATGTGAGAACCCACTTACTTGATGCCTACATCTCTGAGTACGGCGATACCACATGGAATGACTGCTTTGCAGCCAGACCATAACAAGGAAACAAGTCCCTATGAAAGTACCTTTTAGGAGGAACATTTTTACGCATTTTCTTCTCATGCTTTAGGGCCCCTAAAATGCCAGGGCAGTATAAATACCCAACATGTGACCCCATTTTGGAAGAGACACCCCAAGGTATTTCATGAGGGCATGGCGAGTTCATAGAAAAATTTTTGGGCACAAGTTAGTGGAAATTGATTTTTATTGTTTTCTCACAAAGTCTCCCTTTCTGCTAACTTTTGACAAAAAGTTAAATTTTTCATGGACTCACTATGCCCCTCAGCAAATACCTTAGGGTGTCTTCTTTCCAAAATGGGGTCACATGTGGGGTATTTATACTGCCCTGGCATTTTAGGGGCCCTAAAGCGTGAGAAGAAAAATGCGTAAAAATGCCCTCTAAAAGGTACTCATTGGAATTTGGGCCCCTTTGCATCTTGGCTGCAAAAAGTGTCACTCATGTGGTATCGCCGTACTCAGGAGAAGTAGGACGATGTGTTTTGGGGTGTATTTTACATATACCCATACTGGGTGAGAGAAATATCTCTGTAAATTGCCAACTTTGAATAAAAAATTTTAAAAGTTGTCGTTTACAGAGATTTTTCTCTCACCCCGCGCATGGTATATGTAAATACTGCCCCCACTACATCACTACTTCACCTGAGACCGCATGTCACCATCTGCAGCCAGATCTGTCAAAGACCCCGTCAATGAGTGCCTAGAGACTTCTGCGGGAGCATTTTGCGTGTTTGGTTCTCACTTGGCTTTAGGGGCCCCTAAAATGCCAGGGCACGTATAAATACCCACATGGTATTTCGTGTGAAGAGAAGACACTTCGTAATCCGTGAGGGGCATGGCGAGTTCACATAAAAAAATTTTTTGACACAAGTTGAGCGGAAAGTGATATGTGTCAAGGCAATTTGCTGCCTGGATTGTGGGAGGGCTGGTAGGCTACCCCTGGTCTATTTAAGGGCATCCCCAACCTGGCACCTTACCGTGCGAGGTCAGCGCTGAATGATTGTTTCTACTTCCGGGTCGCAGTCCTTTCAGTGAAGTTGCAGGAAGCATCGTTTATTTCGTCCCCTCCCCGCTCCCACGGTCCTCCGGGCGCCTGGACACTCGGTCCAGCTAGGTAAGTGGCCGGTCGGCGATTTATCCCCCCACCTTTCATGTCGGCATTTCCACCCGGTGTCTGTGGCACGGCGCGCTGTACCGGCACCTCGCCGCCCACCTCCGCCTCTTCCGGGTGGCACGCCTCCATCACAGCGTGCGTTCCACAGTGGAGCATGCGCTCCGCCACGCCGGCTACGCTCATGCCGGGGGCCGCCTGGAGTTTCATCCAGGTTCTCAGCCGGCCCAACACTCTGCTGTTCTGCAAAACGGGCCTCCTGCCCCTGACCATCGGCAGTATATGTGTGGGGGGTTCTCACCATCATACACACGGCCGTCACATGGCCGCGGCACATATGGCCATCGCGGCACGCGGGTTACGGCCCCTCACCAGAGGGCAGGGAGGAGGGGGTTAGGGAGGAGGCAGGCAGAGAGGAGGGGGAGGGCGGCAGGAATGGGTAACCTGCCGGTACGCCATATGATTGTCTGCGGATACTTGGCATACAATGGCGACCACACCACGGATCCTACCACTATTGCTGCCACTCACTACGGCCACGGGGCGTAGGATCAGGACCGCATCAGACATGATCCATGGTTACTTTCATGCTTTACGTATTTCATGCGTTACGTGTGTTTTCACATATACATACCACGTCGATATCATGTTCTGGGTCACTCATCATATCAAATACGTATAACCCGTGGATCACTGGACTCCCATTCAGGGGTCTCCTACTATCCATCTCGGTTTAGCTACGGCCCACGTGACAGGCCTCATTCATTTCAATAGACTCCATACGTCGGTTTCACACACTTTTGTCATCTAAATACGTGAGTATTTACACTCGAGACCACGACTGACCTCAGATAGCACAAGCGTACCACCTGACGTTCAACATCATATATAAACATAAGTGCATACGTCAGCATAACCATTTTAGTTACCACCACACGCTGCAGATCCACGCTCTTCCCACAAAGCCACTCACCATACTACTCTCTCTTACTCATTTTCAGGCTGTCTAATACACATACCTTGCTCCACACGTTTGCCTGTGAAACAATATTTTGCTATACGCCCAGGTACGTGCTCCAACGTATATGGTTACTACTGTACATTTTATTTCCCTCTAGGTTAGATTACTGGCATTAGGGTCGTGAGCTTTCCCAATAGGTATTCTCCCCGTCTTGGCTACCGCCACTAGTTAGTGGTCCTGCAAGGCCAACACCCGCTTCAACTGGTCGGAAGCATACACCCATCGGGCCACACGGTAGCTAGCCGCCTTGCATACTGCATAGAGAGGGCCTCACCTGTCACTCCCTTCCCCTGTTTTCTATCTTACAGTCACCGAGAGGCCTAAAAACTCCTGCCACTGCGACAAGTGGCCTCAATAACCCTCGCGCCAACACATAGGTAGAGCCTCTCAACAGCCGCTTGGCAATTAGTAGGGCCTCATCTGTCACCAAACAAGCCATAATTTTTCGCCTTTGGCCTAGCTAGCCTGCCAGTAAAAAAAAAAAAAAAAAAAAAAAATTTTCAATACTCTAAACGATTGTTTTGGTTATAGCATGTCCCAAGAAGGTGGTGAGGATTGCTCCCTGCCTAGCACCCCTGCTAGATCTGTCACTCCTAACCCAGGAGGGAGCTAGCTAGTCCAGCTTCTATCAGATCATGGACCATCCCTCGCATTACCGCGGAACTAAGGAAACGTCACATCCCCTACCCCGCATCGGCAAGGAAAGCGGAACTTTTTCACTCCTACGTACTTCCACAAACAACATGGACGCCGGGAGGGACCTAGCCAGTCCAGCCCAGACGACATACGTACCATGTTAACTTCACTCATGGCATCCATGAGCAAAGTCAACTCCAGACTGGAACACCTGGAGTCGGTCACCACGGCCCTCACACTGACAGGGCCACCGGTGCCTGCGTCACAAGCAACAGCCGATCCGCCAGTAATGGCTCGCACCATTACACTGGAGGACCAGGAAGTCAGCCCGGCTCACATGATACCGGAGCACTTGAAAAGAGATATCCTGGAAGGTAAAGACGTCAATCTGGCTTCCCTGTTGATTGCCTCCCAGGATATCGTGGAAAAACAAAACCTACGCTTACGAGGACGTGTCAGTGGTGGTCAGGTCCAGGGATGCCCGCCTCAACAGGAAATTGACCATTCCCGAGTTTGTGCTGGCCTTCGGTATCTACAGGGATGTCATATGTGCGGTCTATCCCAACAGAAGAGAGGAGTTTGATCTCTACATGCACAAGCTGGTAGATCTGGGCAACAAATATGGGGGTTCGGCCTTCTACGACTACCACAGGTCTTTTTCTGCTAAGGTGTCTGGAGCCTTCTCTCAGTATGGTACACGCTCCAACTGGGGAAGGATTGATACTGTCATATTTTGCAGACACTTTGCAGGGCTTAGAACACCGGCTTGTGCATTCTGCTCCTCCACCGCACACACCACAAGCTTTTGCCCCAACACGTTGGGAGAGCATGCCTCCACGCAAGGGCTAGTTCCTCTGGGGCTCCAGAGAGATTGTCAAGAGACAAACTGGGACGCCCTATCAAGTTCTTGGGCAAATCCCAGATATGCAACAATTTCAATGTTGGGTCATGCAATTACAATGGATGCAGATTATTGCATGTCTGCTCACAATGCTTCAGGGCTCACGCAAAAACCATGTGTCCAAATAAAATGTATACCAAGCCTTACTTAACGTCCATTAATTTACCAGAATTCACGGCCCTCATGTCACAACATCCATCCAGACATCTGACAGACTTTCTCATCTCGGGTCTGACAGAAGGCTTCCACACGGGTATCCTACACATGCCCACGGGGACTCTGGAATGCCCTAATCTGCAATCCGCGCAGCAGAACCCCACAGCAGTTGACACCCTCATAGCTCAAGAGGTGGCTGAGGGCTTCGTACTAGGGCCCTTCAACACTCCCCCATTCATAGAATGGCGCACAAACCCCATTGGTGTTGTCACAGGAAAATCCTCCCTAAAACAGAGACTCATCATTGATCTATCTGCACCCCACTCATCTGCCAACCCCAGTCTCAACTCCCTCATACCTTCTGAGGAATTCTCCCTGCAATACACCACCATAGATCACGCCATTACCGCTATCATACAAGCAGGGGTGGGAGCCTGGCTCAGCAAGACTGACATTGCTAACGCTTTTAAGCTACTTCCAATCCACCCCACTCTGTGGCACCTACACGGCATCAAATGGTCCGGCCATTACTATTTTTTCTCCCGTCTAACGTTTGGGTCCAAAAGTAGCCCAGCTATTTTTGACACATTTGCGGAAGCCCTGTGCTGGTTACTGTTGAACGTGGCCGGATGCCCTACGGTACTACATTACCTGGACGATTTCCTACTGGTGGAGGGAAATACTTCCCCGCCTACTAGTCTCAAAGCCACCACCAGGCTATTCGAACAACTAGGCGTTCCTATCTCCCCAAGAAAACAGAGGGGCCAGACACGGTCATCACCTTTCTGGGTATCCAGTTAGACTCAGCCACAATGCAAGCAAGCTTACCACAGGACAGAATAGAGAACATTCTCACCCTCATCGACAACTACCTTCGACGCGGTACTTGCAATCGCAAGGAGCTTCAATCCCTGCTGGGATCACTGAATTTCGCTATGCGCATCATACCTCAAGGCCGCTCCTTCATATCACGCCTATTGCATTTATTTCCACTTTTTCAACATGATTCGCACAGGTTGTCCTTGGATGCCCAGGCTACGGCAGACCTCAACATGTGGAAGAGATTTTTAACCATCTGGAATGGTAAAAGCATGTTCCTCCCTCAATTGTCCGAGGCGTCACCTACCATCTGGTCAGATGCGGCATCTACCACAGGTTTCGCAGCAATTTTTGGGAACGAATGGCTTTGGGGCAGCTGGCCTTCAAATATCCAGGATTTGGAAGGCTTCTCCACGACCTCAGCGCTTTTGAGATCTATCCCATCGTGGCGGCTGCCGTAGCGTGGGGTCACTTATGGGCCAACATGCCAGTCCGCTGTTACTCAGACAACCAGGCCACCTGTCACATCATCAACAAAGGCCGCTCCAAATCCCTCACGATCATGAGGTTTCTAAGGAAACTCACTTGGTTGGCGGCTTATCACAATTTTTTCCTATGTTGTTTCCACATTCCAGGGATATGTAACACAGCTGCTGATAACTTATCTCGCTTTAAATTTCAGGCATTTCACCAATCACTCCCATCAGCCGCGCCCACGGCCACCATCACCCCAACTTTTCAACAACTCATACTGGACTAGAAACCATCATGCAGCACAGTAGGGCACTGTCCCAATTGGCACTATCACACAATACTCACAAAACATACGACAGGGGTTTTACACTCTTCAAAAGATTCCTTCGGGACCATGACATCAGGCAACCATTTATCATGTCGTCCATATTGGGATTCGCTTCCTTTTGCCACCTCAAACTAAACATGTCATACAACACCATCAAGCTCTACCTCACGGGCATTCAACACCATATGCTGATCTTACATCCCGATAACAACAGTTTCATGGCCTCTCACCAGATCAAGACCATACTTAGAGGCATTCAGAAATCAGAACCCACACGGACGAGCCAAAGGCTACCCATAGACAGTGTGAGGCAGTGACAGGCCTCATGGCTGATAGAAGAGAGGAATGGCAGGATTATCCATCTCTTTCCCATCAGTGGGCAGGTCTGAGGCAGCAACAGGTGCCACAATCAAGAGAGCATAAAGCTGTCCTCACAGTGAGATGGGTGTGTCCTGTGAGGTACAGAAGCCTGGAGTGGTTCTGTGTGTGGTTTGATCTGGGAGCGCTGAGAGACCACAAGGCTGGGAGTAGCCTGAAGTTTGGGGGTCCCGCGACGCCTAGGGATAAGGAGTCGCATGGTCAGCGTCGGGCGGACGACTGGACCACAATCCCCAAAAGACACCGGTGAGGTAACAGCCAGGAGGCTGATGGACATTGGGCTGGGAAAGCCGCATGGGTGCCGTGTGTGTGAACAGTGTCTTAGGTGAGTCAGGGACACACTGTGTTAAGTTAGAGCCCAGCCGGGCAGGTGTTTGTTTTGAATTTCATTTATTTATGTTGATGCTGGGACAATAAAGCGATGTTTTGGCCCCTAAAGCTGCGGTGGACGACTATCTGTATGTGAACGATCCTCGAGACCAGAGCTAACCCCCACATTTGGTGTCGGATGCGGGCAGTCATCCCTGCTGGAAAAAGGCAAAGTGTTGCTAGGGGCAACGACCTGACAGAAAAGAGCAGGTGCTGCTGAATGTTGCCAAGGAAATTGCTGTGTTGCTGTGCAGTGATTTAAAGGGCCAGAAGCCTGCTTGTTCGCTGGAGCAGGTGCTGCTGGAAAACTGCTGGTGTTACTCTGGACTTATTTTTTCTGTGGTGCAAGCTGTGTTCGTATTTAAAGGGCCAGAAGCACAATAAAAGAAACTGACCTGTGGAAATTTTTTGGTCAAAATGGCGACCTGGGTGAAAGATGGTCTGGTTTGGCGGAAAACCGAGGCCACAGAGAAAATAATAGAGCAGCTGGTGCGGGAAACTAATTGCATGTTGAGGAAGTCAAGTGCTGCACTCAGAGAGGCTGCTCTGAATCGTAGTGGACTGTTCGAGGTAATATGTGCCGAGGTAAACCGTGCCGGGAAGACAAAGAGGTGGAGAGTGGTGCGTTTCTCAGGAGTGCCTATTTTCCCAGCGACTGTGCACAGAGTCCTAAAGGGTGCGGCTGGAATGTCCGTCCGGAAAAAGACAGGAGACAAGTCCAAGGCGTCTCCCGTGGCAACTACTGCATTGAGGAGAAGGGTGGTGACCGTGCTGGAGATATACCTGGACTACCCTTATCTTCCGGGAGTGCTGAGTCAGTGACGACAATCGGTAAGACTGTTCCTGTTAAAAATGTTGTGACAGTGAGCCGAGCGGCAGTTGCTACCTGCCGGGCCGGTGAGTGATGAAGCACTGAGGCGAGAAACTGTCTCAAAATGAATGACTATGTGAAAATGCTGTGTCTGAACAGACGGGTAAGCCTGTTAGCGGTTGCTGCCTTGCAAGGATCTACACAGGAGAAGGTTATGGTGTTGCCTAAAGTACCTGTGACCAAGGCTAGATTTGGGATGGCGAAAGTCAAAGATCCCATGCTAGCCCGGGTAAGATATGGCATGATAGCCGTCCCTGAGACTGGTAGATTATTAAATGTGCGGGACAATTATAAGGATAATACAGACTATTCAGTGGTTCTTACTGAGGGTGAGACTCCCGTGAGAACTGGGACTTGTGATCTTGATGCCATAAATGTGCTCGTACATGAGAGAATGATGTTCTGTGATATTGGGGGCACTGGAGACACTTCCATAGAAAGTGATGAGGCTCCTGCAGACCCTATACCTGTCCCTTTAAATGAAGGTATAAGGGAAATGCAGATAAACCATTGCTTTCTAAGTGAAGTGACCATTAAAAACAGTGGCGCTGATAAGGTGCAAAGTGATGGTACCGTGTTGGCCAAAATACATAATGTTAATGCGGATTTTTGTGAAGGATGTGATGATGACATGCCTTTTACATTGCATGTTATAGACAGGGGAGAAGCGCCCCATGGTGGTAAAAATGCAAAAGTTGAAAAAATGCCGATAAATGTTGAGAGCACCGAGTTGGGGGAACCCACTGTAGCGAAAAATGTGCAAGTACATGGGGCAGTCCTAGAGGGTGTACCACACATACTAGAAGTGGATATGCAGTCTCCACAGGTTTCTATGACTAATAAAATGTCCCAGGTGGGGATTAGCTCAGCTGTGCCCTAGAGGACAGAAATGAGAATGACATGAGCAGTATATATGACGCATGTGCTGTGAACCGATAGCAACTCAGAGAGAGGCTGCCATGTTGAGGTCTTGCCAAACTGACGTGGTTACTGATAGCAACCAGACGATAGTTATACTTGATGTGACGAGAGATCAGTCGGGGGACGTCAGCCTAGTGTCTGAAGCTCATATCCAGACAGTCTTAGATGACCTGACAGAACAGTACAGCTGCAAACAGGAGGCTGATCTCACTCTGCCACACAGTCCCTAGGTACGATAGCGAAGGGACTAGCTGTCGTCACAGAGTCGCTAAAGATGGCTGCAGAAGGGTCAAAAGAGGAGACCCCGGAAAAGACGAGTGAATTGAAGGGTCTACCGCCTGGTGTCCTGGGGAAGGGAAAAGACTCCAGAAAGACACAAAAGTCTATAGTAGACCTCGACAATGGGCTTGAAGAGTCCCTGGGTGGAAATCCCACAGAGTGTCTAAGGAAGAATGGTGGTACTCCTACAACTGCTGTTACACCAGAACAGAGTGAAGAGCCGCTGGAACAGAAGGCCCAAGAGCGGGGCGCTGCTAACAAGCTGGTCCGAAAAACTAAGAAGACGACTATGGCCCTCTCCTTGGCTAGAGCCCTTGAAAAAGCGCTTAAGGAGCGAGATGAATTGGAGAGGCTGAACAAGCAACTCAGAGTAGAGATGGAAGATCTCAGGAGCTCAAAAGATGAAATCTATGAGTTGGAGAGGCCTAAGCGTGCTCCTGCGCAGCAGGGGGAAGAAAATGAGATACCTGAAGAGGAAGATTCTCTAAAAGATGCCAAGAAGTCAGAGCCCGTTAAGAATGGGTCTGGAGGTGGTGGCGCTGTGGTGCCAGCCGAGGCAGAGAGGAAGATGGAAGAGGTATCTGCTGAACCAGATGATGGTGCTGAGGTGGATGCAGAAGCCCAGAGACTCGTGGCAGTGTGTGGCCAGGACCTGGTCATGAAAGACATTCCCTCTGCTGTCAATGCCTTCCAGAAAGCCAGCAGTCTGCTGGGGAAGAAATACGGGGGACCGACGACCAGTATGAGGGTGCTGTCTACTCCGATGGGCTGGCTCTCCTGAATCCTGCCCGAAAGGAGAACCATATCCTGGGTGAACCTCTTCAGGGATTGCCAGAAGATGCTGAGTCTGAAACGGACTCTGATGTCCCAAGTACCTCCATCCTTAATGAGAAAGAGGAGGAGGAGCTAAGAATGCAAGTATGTAATGCTGTGTCCGTGAAGGATGAAAAGCCTATCAAGGTGACTGAAGACTCCAAAAGAGATTCAAAGGCTGAGGCTGATGAGTTGGAGTGGGAGAACTCCTCGGATGTTCCCAAGACCAAAGATAAGGCTGAAGAAGAGTCGGCCGAAGTGAGGGAACAGTTTAGTCGAGAGTTGCAGCAGTCCAAGAAAGGACATGAGGAACATGTGCTGATGCGAAATGTGGAGAGAGAAAAACGAAAAGAGAGAGGCCACTGGTGCGAAAGCGCATCATCCTCACTCGTGAAAGAGAGTACCGGGTCATGAGATGGGCAAGAAAATCCCGTAGGTCTTATTTGCCCCATACTAAACTCATGTGGGTGAGAAACCAAGCACTATTGGCCTGGGTCTGGCAGAATAAGGGGAAGACTGTAGGCCAGGTCGATGCCCTCTCACGAGCATCGTGGTTGGATGCTAGTGTTCACTCCTCACGGGGTTGAACAAAGGGGGGATATGTGAGGCAGTGACAGGCCTCATGGCTGATAGAAGAGAGGAATGGCAGGATTATCCATCTCTTTCCCATCAGTGGGCAGGTCTGAGGCAGCAACAGGTGCCACAATCAAGAGAGCATAAAGCTGTCCTCACAGTGAGATGGGTGTGTCCTGTGAGGTACAGAAGCCTGGAGTGGTTCTGTGTGTGGTTTGATCTGGGAGCGCTGAGAGACCACAAGGCTGGGAGTAGCCTGAAGTTTGGGGGTCCCGCGACGCCTAGGGATAAGGGTCGCATGGTCAGCGTCGGGCGGACGACTGGACCACAATCCCCCAAAAGACACCGGTGAGGTAACAGCCAGGAGGCTGATGGACATTGGGCTGGGAAAGCCGCATGGGTGCCGTGTGTGTGAACAGTGTCTTAGGTGAGTCAGGGACACACTGTGTTAAGTTAGAGCCCAGCCGGGCAGGTGTTTGTTTTGAATTTCATTTATTTATGTTGATGCTGGGACAATAAAGCGACGTTTTGGCCCCTAAAGCTGCGGTGGACGACTATCTGTATGTGAACGATCCTCGAGACCAGAGCTAACCCCCCACAACAGCCATATTTTCAAAGCATTATCAGACCTGCTGGACCTAAAACCATTTGACACTGACACCAATTCCATCATTAAAACAGCGATATACCTAGCCTTTTATGGATTTCTGAGGCCTAGGGAATTTACTACCACAACCACGACCCCAACTACTCCGTACCTCCTCTATTCTCACTTAACAAAACATGATGATCATTATGTCCTGACACTCCCTCACTCCAAAACCAGTCAGCACACACCAGTAAACATTCCTTACTATCCCACGCACAACAGATGGTGTCCCGTCAGGGTACTGGATGCATACATACAGCCTCTCAACTTACGGTCCTCACAACCTTTACTTAAAATACAAGGTTCGGTACTCACCACCACGACCTTCATGACCTGCGTCAGGTCCTTGCTCACACAACTGGGCCTCAACGCAGCCAACTACTCCGGCCACTCCTTCCGCATAGGAGCAGCATCCACCGCCTCCAGGGTCAACGTCCCAACACACGTCATAAAAACACTGGGGCGCTGGAAGTCCTCCGCTTACTCTCGCTACATACCAAACCCAGCACAGGAATTAAGGGATGCTTTCAGAAACATGACTGATTGATGGAATATATCTATTTCAGGTTGTATGTAATAAATATGTTCACTTAATTTTTGCCCTCTTCTTTCTCAGGCCTACCTCATCGTCGGTTTCGGCACACCACAACCGACTCACGCTTTGTTTCATCCTACATTCACGGTATCTTACACTGTACTATCATAAGCCCCTGACACAAGTATTAAGGCAATTTGCCTGGATTTGTGGGAGGGGCTGGTAGGCTACCCCTGGTCTATTTAAGGGCATCCCCCAACCTGGCACCTTACCGTGCGAGGTCAGCGCTGAATGACCCTCCCACCACACCACACCAAAATAATATTTTCCTTCTTTTCCTTAAACTCCCTGGTGGGCCCTCTTCTTTCTCAGGCCTACCTCATCGTCGGTTTCGGCACACCACAGCCGACTCACGCTTTGTTTCATCCTACATTCACGGTATCTTACACTGTACTATCATAAGCCCCTGACACAAATATATATATATATTTTTTTTACAAAGTCTCATATTCCACTAACTTGTGACAAAAATAAAATTTTACATGAACTCGCCATACCCCTCACGGAATACCTTGGGGTGTCTTCTTTCTAAAATGGGGTCACATGTGAGGTGTTTGTACTGCTCTGGCATTTGAGGGGTCTCCGCAATCATTACACGTATGGCCAGCATTAGGAGTTTCTGCGATTCTCCGTATATTGAGCATACGGGTAATGAGATTTTTTCCGTTCAGCCGCTGCGCTGAAAAAAAAAAAATGAACGGCACAGATTTCTTCATTCGCATCGGTCAATGTGGATGAAAAAATCTCTGCCAAAATCAGTGACTGCGGTGCGGTGGGCGCTAGCTACCTAACAAGTAGCTAGCTAACTGGCGGTGATAGGGGACCCTTATGCCCCATTCACACGTCCGAGAATTCTGTTTGCTGAACGGAATTGTGGACCCATTCATTTCTTTGGGACAGACTTTGTCCCGCTCGGATCCGGAATTACGGATCCGCGCTCCGAGTCTGCACTTCCGTTCCGCAAAAATATAGAACATGTCTCTATTCTTGTCCGCAACTGCGGACAAGAAAGCATTTTCTATATAGTTCTGGCAATGTGCGGATCTGCAAAATGCGGAAAGCGCATTGCCGGTGTCCGTATTTTTGCGGATCCGCCGATCCATGGATCCGCAGATCCATGGATCCGCAAAACACATACGGACGTCTGAATGAGCCTGTAGGGGGTGATTAGTGACGGGGGTGACAGGGGGTGATCAGGGGGTGACATGGGTGATCAGGGGTTAATCAGTGATGGGGGTGGGGGGTGTGTGTAGTGATTGGTGCACTTTTCCTATTTTCCTCTGGTGGTCCCAAACAAAGGGACCACCAGACGAGCAGACATTAGGCATATCAGACGCTGTTTAAAAACAGCGTCTGATATGCGATTTAAATGCGTTTTTTCGCATCTACAGCCTGCCAGCGCATGATCAGCGCTGGCAGGCTGTAGTTTCAGTTGTCCGGCTCCGATCACATGAACGCGCGCACGCCGCGGCGTTCATGTGAAATCTCAGGTCTCACGAGATGGCGCCGATAGGCGTGACTGAGACCTGAGAGGCCGCCGCTGACGCCATCGGCGCTAGCGTGGCGGCAAGAGGTTAAGGACTCTATATTGACAGAGTGTTCCACAGGATTGGCGCATAGCAAATGTGGTGCCAATATTCAAAAAGGGTCCAAAACCTATAGGAAACTATAGGCCGGTAAGTTCAACATCTGTCATGGGTAAACTGCTTGAAGGTTTTCTAAGAGATGCTATCTTGGAGTACCTCAATGAAAATAAGCAAATATCTCCATACCAGCATGGCTTCATGAGGGATCGGTTATGTCAAACTAATTTAATCAGTTTCTATGAGGAGGTAAGTTCTAGACTCGACCGCGGCAAATCAATGGATGTCGTATATCTGGACTTCTCCAAAGCATTTGACACTGTACCGCATGAAAGGTTAGTATATAAAATGAGAATGCTCGGACTGGGAGAAAATGTCTGTATGTGGGTAAGTAACTGGCTTAGAGATAGAAAACAGAGGGTGGTTATTAACGGTACACACTCAGATTGAGTCACTGTCACTAGTGGGGTACCTCAGGGGTCAGTATTGGGCCCTATCCTCTTCAATATATTTATTAATGATCTTGTAGAAGGCTTGCACAGTAAAAATATACATTTTGCAGATTACACTACGCTGTTTAAAGTAATTAACACAGAAGAGCACAGTATACTGCTACAGATGGATCTGGATAGATTGGAGGCTTGGGCAGAGAAGTGGCAGATGAGGTTTAAAAATCACAATTGTAAGGTTATGCACATGGGAAGGAATAATGCAAGTCACCAGTACATACTAAATGGTAAAACACTGGGTAACACTGACATGGAAAAGGACCCAGGAATTTTAGTGAACAGCAAACTAAGCAAAACAAACTATTATATATTTTATACTGAGTTACAGATTTTCTCTGAAAATTGGCAACATATCCTCCACATCTGAACATACACTAATATCAATTTATATCTATTTATCCTGAGCATCGGCAGGCACAGGTTATCATCAACTCCACTGCTTTGAGTCATAAGGAAAATATAATGGAAATGTCATAAATTGTAATCCTTACAATTATTTGTAAATCTGATGAGTCAGATTGAGAAGGCTGATTTGGAGCGATGAAACAGTACACTGGTTATGTACAGAATTAATCCTGATTGTATGGGGAATGGTTTTCTTGGGCAAAGAAAGAAAAAAATCGTCACACCTATGACATATTGGAGGCTGATTATGGCAGGTCATTACAACTGGGGCAATAACAGCACAAATTAATCTCCCTCCAACTGTACACGGTGAGAACATGAGGTCCGGCTCCCAGAACACATTTTACTAGATTCATCTCTGTCCTTCTGTCATTTAATAAAGACAGCGTCAGCGTCTTGTACAGTCCGGAACAGAGAGAGTATGGGAGGCAAGCAAAGGATGAGGCATCAAGAGGAGGTCATTATGTATGAATTATGGGACAATTAGCTGTGATATTAAACATTGAGAACAAGATGCAAATACGAAGAGAGTGATCAGAATGTTGTTTTGGAGGAGCAGTCCTCTCCTAACATACCTGTTTTGATAAATACTTGAATTCTTCATGAAATAACAATCCCAGAGCAACTTCTTTCATTAGAACTCAACTTGCCTGCGCTGCGGCCTCTGGGCGCTCCTTCATGATGTCATAGGTCCGGGCGTCGCTTTTAAGTACACTGCTGCGAGTACCATGGCAGCCAGGACTTGAGTAGCGTCCTGGCTGCCATGGTAACCTGAAAGCATTTCGAAGACTGATCAGGATCCTGATCAGTCTTCAAATGCTTTCAGGCGACCTAGCGTCTCTGACAGATCCGGCGGGACGGAAATGCCTGCTAAATAATCAGAACGCAAGTGTGAAAGAGCCGCAATACACCCAGCCGCACCCCCCATAGAAATGCCTATTCTTGTCCGCAGGCTGTGGACAAGAATAGGACATGTTCTATCTTTTGCAGAGCCGGGGACTGGAAGTTCGGGGCTGCGCTCCACAAATGCGGAAGCGGAGAGCACATAGTGTGCTCTCCGCACCTCGTCCGGCCCTATAGACAGTGAATGGGTCTGCACCCGTTCCGCAGAATTGCGGAACGGATGCGGAAACATTCACTGTCGTGTGAATGTAGCCTAACACTGACATGGAAAGGGACCTAGGAATTTAAGCAAACTAAGCTGTAAAAAATAGTGTCAGGCAGTCGCTGCCAAAGCCGATAAGATAATGGGTTGCATCAAATGGGGCATAGATGCCCGTGATGAGAACATAGTCCTACCACTTTACAAATCACTAGTCAGACCACACATGGAGTACTGTGTACAGTTCTGGGCTCCTGTGAACAAGGCAGACATAGCAGAGCTGGAGAGGGTTCAGAGGAGGGCAACTAAAGTAATAACTGGAATGAGGGAACTACAGTACCCTGAAAGATTATCAAAATTAGGGTTATTTGCTTTAGAAAAAGATGACTGAGGGAGATATAATAACTATGTATAAATATATCAGGGGTCAGTACATAGATCTCTCCCATCATCTATTTATCCCCAGGACTGTGACGAGGGGACATCCTCTGCGTCTGGAGGAAAGAAGGTTTGTACACAAACATAGAAGAGGATTCTTCACTGTAAGAGCAGTGAGACTATGGAACTCTCTGCCTGAGGAGGTGGTGATGGTGAGTACAATAAAGGAATTCAAGAGGGGCCTGGATGTATTTCTGGGGTGTAATAATATTACAAGATACAGCTACTAGAGAGGGGTCGTTGATCCAGGGAGTTATTCTGATTGCCTGATTGGAATTGGGAAGGAATTTTTTTTCCCCTTAAGTGGGGAAAATTGGCTTCTACAGTACCTCACAGTTTTTTGTTTTTTTTTGCCTTCCTCTGGATGAACTAGCAGGATAACAGGCTGAACTGGATGGACAGATGTCTTTTTTCGGCCTTATAAACTATGTTACCATGTTACTATAAAGGGTATATATACTGTAGTTGCTAGGGGTAGCGCTATAAGCTGTGGTGTTGGCTAGTAGTGGTATTCTTTTTATTTGTTTAAGCATTTTTACATTATATATATACAGTGGCATGCAAAAGTTTGGGCACTTTTGGTTAAAGTTACTGTTAGTCCTCGTTCACATTTCCATTTTTCACTGATTTGTACTGTCTGAATTTTCTGAAGACAGCAAACGTACCCATTGATTTAAATGTGTCTGTTCACATTCCAATATTCTTTACTGACCGTGGGTCAGTAAAATAATCACGGGGCATGCACTACTTTGATCCGTGATGCTGCCCAGACACGCCTGTTACTATGACCCTTTAGTGCAACTACTTTGTCAATCAAGGAAAGAAAATCACCAGTAACCATCTTTTTTTCTCCATGTGACCGGCAGACACTGAAGAACTTTCCAGGACCCCACTAAACTATAAACTTTCTCTGGACCCATGTAGTATGACAGATATTTTACAATTTCTAGATTAGGTTAGAATCTGGTAAATAATGTGGTAAGTAACGCCCGTGCTTTCCAAACTTGGTGTGTCTTAAACAAAGCTGACTAAGCAACTATTTTCTGACTTGGAAGATAGACATAACAGAAACGATTGGAATTAATTTGTACACCCAGGGAGCAATTATTTTAACAGATAGCATCGCCTTTTGTAAAGCCATAGCTAAATTTACCCTGACATACTTATAAGCTCACTTGTAAATCAAGCTTTTAATGAAGGCCCAGATATAAAGGATCCAACTTTCACAAGCAGTCTCACTGCTATTGATTTTCAGTTCTTCACAGGGGCAATGAATTGAAGCAATATTGGTAACTGATATGAAGGAAAATAGCACAGTACAACTGTACATGCTTCTATCCTGAAGAACCGCTATAACAGCCCAGGGTTATTAACTATGTTCTGTAATCTATTAATATTGTGCAAAAATGTGTAAAATTCTCATGTATAATATCACCCCACCACCTCTAGATATGTACATTGAGAAGCAATAGATCAATTATAGATATGTGGATATAACACCCTATACAACTACATATACATTCATTAATACAAGAAAGCAAGCAGCAGAGTCAGCAGAAATAAGGGGAGCATGGGTAGTATCCCTTACCAGGACAGAAGGTGGTAAGTGGTAGTCACACAGCCTGGCACTCAGGCAGGTATGAGCCCTCACCGGCAGGGCCTGCGGCTCACCTCTTGTGTCTGATGCCCAGAGTAGAGTGATACCCACACTGAATACTCCCTCCTATCCACACACTGCATGGGCGTGGAAAGAGGGAGTGAATATGAGGGCTAGAAGGAGTGAAATAAGATGTAGACATTGTGATATAAGGAGAAGATGAAAACAGAGGAGGCTTGAGATGTAGAAAGAAATGAACTGAGGGAGAGGGGGAGAGATATACAGCGAATATACAGGACCTAAAGAGGAGAAAGAGGGAGGGAATGATAATGCTCTAAAATCATACACTGAGACACTTACAGACGATAATGCTATGGCCACGGTTAACCAGTACCTTGCCAAAGCTCAGCAGATGTAACTTACCCTTCACCGCTTCTGACCATAATCTTGTTGATCTTCGCTTACCCTGTACTTGTAGTGAAGGCAATTGATTAACATTTCCAACGTTTAGTTGACTGCCTTAGTCATGTACAGGCACCATAACTACAAGTCTGACAGAATATTGATTAGCAGTTTTGCCATTGTAACTAATGAGAATCTTTTAAGAACAACTGACTCCCCGCAGATCACTGCCCAGACTGGGCCACAGTTAGCCTCCGTCTGACAGCCATGTATTCCTGGAGTGCCCCCGTTATAAAACTTGCCCAACTCAGCCCCCCTGGTGGTCTCTTAACCCTTTCCTTTCACGGCATTTTATAAAACACTTACACTGAAAAGCATCACCCACTTGCCTGCTAGAACCATGCAGCGTTGTATAATAACCCCACCCTCCTTGCCAAAATGCAGGGGAGCATCCCTAAGGCTCCTTGCTATTGCAGACCTGCAGTGTCACTTAACCCCTCCCACTCTGCTGGCAGTGAGAGAGTTAATGCTTGTACCCTCTGTCAGCACACGGTACATAATGATGGCAATCAATAGAGACCATTCCCAGTTCTACCAGCCACTTAACCTCAATACTTAACCCCTTCATGGGATGGGAATCCGAAAACACTGTGATATATCAGCGTCAGGGTTGCAGTAGAATAGGTTTCATCCTTTCATTGCAGCATGCCTTCAATGTTGGCACAGACTGGTTCAATGCTCATCCCCCACCTCCCCCATTAATGTACGTTTTGGGCAGTATATACATATGTGTTGGTAAGATGTTGCAATTAGTTTTTTCAAAGGGACATTACACCTATTTTGCAAAGCCTACCCCGGGTCGCTAGAGACAACCTCATATTCTTCATCTGTATGTAAATGTGTCAATGTGAAAATAGATGGGATAACGTAGTGATAATTTAGCTATTATCAGTATGATGTGAATAATAGTAGTCTCCGTACGATGCGGTAGAATATGTTGGTGCCATGTAAGCAATTGGAAAGAAAAATAGTCCCTGCGGTCGTCATCGCCCTAGACTGGCTGATAACAGGAATTATTAGTGTATTCACCACAATGCACCACAATCTAGATAAGAAATTCTTTAGGTTTAATGTGCCTTTAAAGTGGTTCTCTAACTTCAGCAAATAGCATTTATCATAACGAGAAAGTTAATACGAGGCACTTACTAATGTATTGTGATTGTCCATATTGCCTCCTCTCCTGGCTTGATTCATTTTTCCATCACATTATACATAGCTTGTTTCCAAGTGTTATGACCACCCTGTAATCCATCAGTGGTGGTTGTGCTTATAAACTGGAGGAAAAAGCACCAGTCTGTGCAACCACCCACGGTTCCGGCCACCAGAGAGGCCGGTGCTTTTTCCCGTAGTGTGGAAGCACGTCCACCTCTGCTGGATAGTAGGGTGGTCATAGCCCCTGGATATGAGAAGTGTATAAGTAAGTGCATTGTATTAACTTTCTCTACATGATAAATACAATTTGCTGAAGTGAGACAACCCATTTAATAAACCTAACTTTTACCACATTTGGCACTGAATGTAATGTTTTTGTTAAAGCGAAAAGCCAGAGTTAGGTCAGCCACACCTTAGAGTCATTCGGGGACACCAATTGTTTGTGTAAGCAAATTATCCACTCAAAATTTAGAAATGACGTTAACTAGAAACTTGATAGATATCAGCAATCAACATATGTCGTTATCACATATATAGCACTGAATGCCCCCACCCCAACTAGTCCCATTTATGAGAAGAGTAAAATTCATGTGAGATTCAGGAGTGAGAAGTGATCACCACGATACATCACATTTAACAATGGATAACAGATCTATTATCAGCGGAGACACAAGAAGATACCAAATAAATACAGAAGAATGGAGGATGAAACCTTCCGGTGACATACAATGATGTAGCAGAGCTGAAGCTGCCAAAGAACTCTTTGTGGCTATATTGTTTAAGACAAGATCATAATGATAAAGTTGGCTCCACTACATCTGACAAATTCAGCTCTGCAATATTTGACAAACTCCGGTTTATGTCTATAGGAGGTGGAATAAAAAAAATTGAAAGAAACAAACCCTTTGGTAAGGAAAAAACACAGTGGTGGGGGAAAAGTCAGCAAGAAAGTTAATCAATTAGAGTGGGAAGAGGTAGTAAAAGGGAGAGGAGGGTAGAGGATGGGTGGCGGGTTTTCTCACTTGCTCTGCGGTCCTCGGCACGCTCTGGGATGCTCTGTTCTCTCGGTCACAGGTTCTGCACAGACAGACTGACACAAAGCAAAATATATAATATCAGAGTGCTGAGAGCAGCCTTAACCCCTTTCCTACCTCTGCACAGCTTTACCGTATTTCTGAAAGATCTGCCTCTTATATATAAACCTCCACTTCTCCCCACTCCCGTCAGTACTCTGCACAGTGTATTAACCTCACTTTGCTGGACTCCATGCTGCTTATGGCCACCTCTCTTCTATTACAGTTTCCTAAAACATGACACAGATCTATTATTCTGCCATGAAAAGGAAAATCTATGGTACAAGTTTTCTGCCCAACTTCACCAATACCACTTCCCAAAATCTACTCCCAGTGACAGCTACACATGCTACCCTCAACTGGTACTTGTAGCAAAAGGGTTAAACCACTTCCCTGCCCCATCAGCATTTCCAGATAAATGATCTTAGTCAATAGCGATCAATACACCTATTATCAGCAGAGAGTGTCTAGGGACAGGTAATGTACTTTAATACATATATATCCTGGTATTTACACATGTACTGGATGGATAGATAGATAGATAGATAGATAGATAGATTATAGATAGATAGATAGATAGATAGATAGATTATAGATAGATAGATTATAGATAGATAGATAGATAGATAGATAGATAGATAGATTATAGATAGATAGATAGATAGATAGATAGATAGATAGATAACCCTAAACACAGCAGGACAAGTATAATGTTGAAAAATACGGGTGCAATCCCTCCAGGCTGAGGGTTGGCAGCCAGTGGATATAATAGAGGAATGAGGCAGCAATCCAAAATTGGTGAAAGGGTGGTGGACCCGCTTTATTGACCCTTAAACGCAACGTTTAGCCTAGCACAATGAGGCCTTTCTCAAGCTTGAGATAGGCCTCATTGTGCTGGGCTAAAACATTGCATTTGGGGTGAATAGTGTGGGTCCACCACCCTTTCACCAATTTTGGATTGCTGCCTCATTTCTCTACTTCTAGAAAGATAGATAGATAGATAGATAGATAGATAGATAGATAGATATGAGATAGATAGATAGATAGATAGATAGATATGAGATAGATAGATAGATAGATAGATAGATAGGAGATAGATAGATAAATAGATAGATAGATAGATAGATAGATATGAGATAGATGATAGATAGATAGATAGATAGATAGATAGATAGATAGATAGATAGATATGAGATAGATAGATATAATATAGATAGATAGATAGATAGATAGATAGATAGATAGATAGAAAATGGATTGATAGATAGACATGAGATATCTGTCAGCTGAATACTCCTTTGGCCAATAGCCATCTCTTCTGACCCCCCATACACATGCACGCTAAGCTTGGCCAAGCGTGCATGTGTTGTGAATGATGAGAGAAGTGAAGGCAGAGAGGAGCCTGGCAGCAGTTTATCTCTCTGAAAACAAAAGAATTGGGCAGTTGAAATCCAACATGTCAAATCCTTATTTCGCCCAACATCTGTCACTTGGGAAGAGTTGGGGGCCCCCATGCAATAGGATGGCTGGCCAGTCTAGCTAAAATCAGTTATTTTGACCAACATTTACCATCTGTGCTTTAGTGTAATATAAGATGGGTGTTCAATAATTTACAGTTGTGTTCAAAATTATTCAACCCCCACTGAAATTGAGTGTTTTGGCCAGTTTGACATTGATCTTGATCATTTCAGTCATCTTGTTTACAATTAAATCAAAGAGGCACTTGTAAGTCAGACAAATATAACATAACATTTATAATGAAATAACCACAAATGTCTTTTCTGTGCTCACATCATTATCAGTTTTATTCAACCCCCAAGTGACATTCAATCTTAGTACTTAGTACAACATTCTTTTCCAGTTATAACAGCTTTTAAACGTGAAGCATAGCTTGACACAAGTGTCTTGCAGCGATCTACGGGTATCTTCACCCATTCTTCATGGGCAAAAGCCTCCAGTTCAGTCACATTTTTAGGCTTGTGCGCTGCAACTGCTTTCTTTAAGTCCCACCAGAGGTTCTCAATCGGATTTAAGTCTGGTGACTGCGATGGCCACTTCAAAATGTTCCAGCCTTTAATCTGCAACCATGCTCTAGTGGACTTGGAGGTATGCTTGGGATCATTGTCCTGTTGAAAGGTCCAACGTCTCCCAAGCCTCAGGTTTGTGACGGACTGCATCACATTTTCATCCAATATCTCCTGGTACTGAAGAGAATTCATGGTACCTTGCACACACTGAAGCTTCCCTGTACCTGTAGAAGCAAAACAGCCCCAAAGCATGATTGACCCCCGCCATGCTTCACAGTAGGCAAGATGTTCTTTTCTTCATAGGCCTCCTCCAAGAAAAGAACACTATCCCAAAACTTTTGTAGTTTGTCCACATGACTTTTGGTATACTGCAGTAGACTCTTCTTATTCCTTGGAGACAGCAAGGGGTGCGCCTGGGAGTTCTGGCATGGAGGCCTTCATTACGCAGTGTGCGCCTTATTGTCTGAGCTGAAACTTCAGTACCCGCATCTGACAAATCTTTTTCAGTTCCTCAGCAGTCACACGGGACTTTTCTCCACTTTGCGCTTCAGGTAGCGCACAGCAGTCAAAGTCAGCATCTTCTTTCTGCCACGACCAAGTAGCGTTTCAACAGTGCCCTTTGCCTTGAATTTGGGAATGATGCTTCCTATGGTGTCTCTTGGTATGTTTAACATCTTTGCAATCTTCTTATAGCCATTGCTCTTCCTGTGAAGAGAAATCACCTCTTCTCTTGTCTTCCTGGACCATTCTCTTGACTTCACCATGTCTGTAAACACACCAGTAAATGTCTAGAAGGAGCTGAGTATCACAGTCATTTTACATCTGCCTAATTGGTGCTTATTATGCTTGATTGCTGCTCCTTGACATCCAGAGGTCTTTTCAATACCTGATCGAAAACCCTTGAATGAACCTCTGTTCTTAAGAGTGGTCGTCTTTAAGGGGTTGAGTAATTGTGTCAATGAAGAAGTCACAAAAAAACATTTAATACTGTATTACAAAAACAATTGATGTCATTTTAGTTGCATTTGGTTCTTTAAAAAGTCCTTGTAAGATTTCATTCTGAACACAATTACAAATGTACACTAAATTCCCTAAAACCCTTTACAGCATTGGGGGTTGAATAATTTTGAACACAACTGTATCTACCTAAATATTAAAACAACATTTTCTGAGAAAATTGAACTTACTAACTACTTTTTAGTGTAATCCCCATGACCACCTCTTTGCTTTATCATCAGGAAATTGTTGCCCACACAGAAACCTCTTCAGAGAGAAAGTAATCACTGGGAGCCAGGTCTGGACTGTAGGGTGGATGGTTAAGCTCCATGAAGCCGCATTCCTTGTGATTTGCGAGACTTGTGAGCTGGCGCATTGTCGTGAATGCCAACAACTTCTCAGGGCATTTCTCTTTGATTGCCTCACGTAATGCCTTCATTGTTGAAGCATAGCAAGCAACACCTTCTGTATCCCAAAAAACTGTTGCCATGATCTTTCCAGCTGACTGCTGCACACGAAATTCCTTTATTGCGCTTACATTGCTTGGAGTTTTGTTCGCTCTCAGGTTAATGGTGGGGACCCATGTTTCATCACCCTAAGGGTCCATTCACACGTCCGCAATTGTTATGCGGTCCGCAAATTGCAGATCCGCAAAACACGGACACCGGCCATGATGCGTCCGCATTTTGTGGACCGCACATGGCCGGCACTTTAAAAGAAATGCCTTTTCTTGTCCGTGTCTGCGTGACCATGTTATAAGGGAAAATAATAAATTCTCCAGAATACTCGAAACTGGACTTCAGTGATGAAGTCCGGCTTCAGGTCTGGGTACCAAACATGGCGATGTTTCTCACGCGTGCAAAACACATTACAAGCGTTTTCACCCGGCGGAAAAATCACGCATATTCCCGCAACGCACCCGCCTCTTATCCGAGGCGTCAAACATGACGCCCGTGTGAAAGAGGCCTTAGGGTATGTGATGTGACTGAACATTTTCTTCACTGACTGATGAAGATCTTCAGGGAATATGAAGACATTTGTTACATGGGAATGTTGCAGACTTGCTGTGGGATTCACTTGCAGCAGTCTCTAAAATCTATGCTGAATTTGTTCACATGTAAATGGGGTTATTAAATGGAGCCTGTCACCATGAAAATCCAGTTCAAACTGAGGGCATCATGTTATAAAGCAAGAGGAGCAGAGCAGATTGATATATAGTTTTAAGAGAATATATTAAGTACAACGTTAACTCTTTCTATGCCTAGGAGTAAGTAACTGACAACTATCTCTGTATAGCTAAGCATAAATAGCTGCCAGTCAGTAAGTAGGACTACCTGCACACGGCACAGATTTGTATTCAGAATATCTAAATGTAATCTGCTCCAAAACTGCATTAAAAACGTACATAAATCTGCACTATTTTTTTGCGGATTTTCTGTTTATGTAAACACCCCTTCTGTTGGGAAAAACACTACAGAAGGTGCAGAATCACACAAAAATTGACATGCTGTGGATTTTACAATCTGCAGGACAGGTCAATATCCACACCTTGGAAAAAAGCAAAGAGTACATGATATTTGCCAGATTTCGATGGTACTATATTAGGGTTCATGCAAATGAATGTATTTTCTTTCCATGTCCATTCTGTTTTTATTTTCCGACCATATGTGGAACCATTCATTTCAATGGGTCCGCAAAAAAACGGAAGTTACTCTGTGTGCATTCTGTTTCCGTATGTCTGTATTTCCGTTCCATAGAAAATAGAACATGTCCTATTATTGTCTGCATTACGGACAAGGATAGGACTGTTCTATTAGGGAGCCAGCTGTTCTGTTCCACAAAATACGGAAAGCACACGGGCGTCATTCGTATTTTTGAGGATCCGTTTTTGCGGACCGCAAAATGCATACGATCGTGTGCATAAGCCTTTATGCTGTGTTTTTCAGCATGAAAATCCATTGAGAATAAACACGCATAATGCACGTCGCATGCAGTTACCCTTAAGAGGTTGTATCATCTCAGACACTGAAGACATATCAGTAGGTTAAGCCATCAATGTCAAATAGGTGCTCATCCCACTTCTGGGACCTGCTTCTTTCTCAGGAATGGAACCTCCAAAGTGACTGGAGAGCAGCTGCGCCGGCGGTGATGATGAAGGAGCGGTGGCTGCGATTGGTGGGGCGCTTTCCATTCACTGCTATGGGACTTCTAAAAATAGCCAAGTGCGCTCACTTCACTTAGGAGAGCAGTGCGCTCTACTTGACTTAGGCGACCCTGTTCTGGAGGTGGGACTCACACCTATCTGACATGTATGGCATAACCACCAATGTCAGAGTTAATACTGGACTTAGTATTAACCAATAGACCTGACAGAACAACAGATGTGCAGGTTGGGGGACACCTGGGAAATAGTGATCATAAAGTAATAACTTTCCAATTGGCATTCAAAAGAGTGTTTTTTCAGGGAGGAAAAAAAAATACCGAACTTCAAAAAAGCTAAATTTAGCCAACTAAGGCTCCATTCACACGACCGTATGTTGTCCGCAAAAAAACGGATCCGTGTCCGCAAAAAAACGGATCCGTGTCCGTTTTTTTGCTGATCCATAGACTTCAATAGGGCCATGTCCTATTGAAGTCTATGGATCAGCAAAAACGGAATGCAATCCGTTTTTTGCGGACACGGATCCGTTTTTTGCGGACAACATACGGTCGTGTGAATGGAGCTCTAAGAGAGGCCATAGGCCTAGATAACTGGGACAGAGCCCTCAGAAAAAAATAATTAAAAATACAGCCACAAAAAATACAGCCACAAAAAATCTAATTGTAAGAGGTACATACCTTATGGGAATAAAAGGGTAAGGAACAGGAAAAAAAACAATGTGGATAAATAGAAATGTAAAAAACAAAAAGTAGGTAAAGAACCTAAAACTTACCTTTTAATAGTTATGATAAAATAAGAACCCCTAAATCAATCCAAACATAGATGACAGACAGTTTGCATTACTGAACTAGGGAATAGTGGTAGGGACGTCATCTGTGCCCCTATCCACACTCTCAGCACAAATATATGGTTTTGTTTTCTCTAAATAGAAATGTAAACAAAGCAATAAATGACAAAAAGAAAGCATTTAAATCACTAAAACAGGAGGGCAGCAAGGAAGCATTGAAAAACTATAAGGAAAAAAATAAAATATGTAAAAGACAAATAAAAGCAGCCAAACTAGAGACCAAGAGATTAATTGCCAAAAGAGTAAAACTAACCCTAAAATGTTCTTCAATTATATAAATGGTAAAAAGTATAAATCTGAAGATAACTGGCCCTTTACAGAGTGATAAGGGGAGTTGCAGACAGCGATGAGGAGATAGCAAAGCTATTAAATATTTTTTTCTACACTGTATTCACTGAAGAAAGTAAACTGTCAGATGAAATGCAGAATGTACAAGTAAGTTCCCATTAAAAGTGCCCTGTCTGACCCAGGAAGAAGTTCAGCTGCGTCTAAAAAGATTAAAATAGACAAATCACCAGGACCAGATGGCATACATCCCTGTATACCAAGAGAATTAATTAGAATTGGACCCTTATTTCTGATATTTAACCACTTGAAGACCACAGGTTTATACCCCCTAGTGACCAGGCCCTTTTTACAAATCCGCACTACACTACTTTCACCGTTTATTGCTCCGTCATGCAACTTACCACCCAAATGAATTTTACCTCCTTTTCTTCTCACTAATAGAGCTTTCATTTGGTGCTATTTCATTGTTGCTGACATTTTTACTTTTTGCTATTAATAAAAATTTAACGACATTTTTGCAAAAAAATGACATTTTCACTTTCTGTTGTAATTTTTTTAAAAAAACTACATTTCTATATAAATTTTTCTCTAAATGTATTGTTCTACATGTCTTTGATAAAAAAAGTCCAACAAGTGTATATTTATTGGTTTGGGTAAAAGTTATAGCGTTTACAAACTATGGTGCAAAAAAGTGAATTTCGGCATTTTGAAGCAGCTCTGACTTTCTGAGCACCTGTCATGTTTCTTCAGGAGCTAGAATGTCAGGAAAGTATAAATACCCCCAAATGACACCATTTTAGAAAGAAGACACCCCAAAGTATTCGCAGGGGGCATGGTGAGTTCATGTATCATTTCATTTTTTTCACAAGTTAGCGGAAAATGACACTTTCTGAGGAAAAAAAATAATAATAAAGTTTCCATTTCTGCTAACTTCTGGCAAAAAAATAAAAATCTCATACGGGCTCATTATGCCCCTCAGTGAATACCTTGGGGTGTCTACTTTCCGAAATGGGGTCATTTGTGGGTGTTTGTACTGTTCTGGCATTTTGGGCGGGGCTAAATTGTGAGCAGCCATGTAAAAGCTAAAGGTACTCATTGGTTTTAGGGCCCCTTTGCGGACCCAGGCTGCAAAAAGTGGCACTCATGTGGTATCGCCGTACTCAGGAGAAGTAGGGCAATGTGTTTTGGGGTGTATTTTTACATATACCCATGTTGGAGTGAGAGAAATATCTCTGTAAACTGACAACTTTGTATAAAAAATTTAAAAATTGTCGTTTACAGAGATATTTCTCACACCAACAGGTAGTATATAAAAATACACCCCAACACATTGCCCCACTTCTCCTGAGTACTGGCGATACCTCATGCGTGACACTTTTGCAGCCTGGGTGCAAAGAGCCCTAATTCCAATGAGTACCTTTAAGATTTCACAGGGCATTTTTACGCATTTGGATTCCAGACTTCTTCTCACGCTTTAGGGGCCCCTAAAATGCCAGGGCAGTATAAATACCCCACAAGTGACCCCATTTTAGAAAGAAGACACCCCAAGGTATTCCGTGATGGGTATGGTGAGTTCATGTAAAATTTTATTTTTGTCACAAGTTAGTGGAATATGAGACTTTGTAAAAACAAAATTAAAAAAAATATATATCAATTTCCGCTAACTTGTGCCAAAAAATAAAAATTCTGTGAACTCGCCATGCCCCTCAGCGAATACCTTAGGGTGGCTTCTTTCCAAAATGGGGTCACATGTGGGGTATTTATACTCACCTGGCATTTTAGGGAACCTAAAGCGTGAGAATCCAAATGCGTAAAATGGCCTGTGAAATCCTAAAGGTACTCATTGGTTTTAGGGCCCTTTGCGCATCTTGGCTGCAAAAAGTGTCACTCATGTGGTATCGCCGTACTCAGGAGAAGTAGGGCAATGTGTTTTGGGGTGTATTTTTACATATACCCATGCTGCGTGTGAGAAATATCGCTGTAAGCGACAACTTTTTAAATTTTTTATACAAAGTTGTCAGTTTACAGAGATATTTCTCTCATCCAACATGGGTATATGTAAAAATACACCCTAAAACATATGCCCTACTTCCTGAGTACGGCGATACCACATGAGTGACACTGTTTTGCAGCCAAGATGCGCAAAGGAACCAAATTCTATGAGTACCTTTTAGGAGGAGCATTTTTACGCATTTTCTTCTCATGCTTTAGGGCCCCTAAAATGCCAGGGCAGTATAAATACCCCACATGTGACCCCATTTTGGAAAGAAGACACCCCAAGGTATTTCATGAGGGGCATGGCGAGTTCATAGAAAAAATTTTGGGCACAAGTTAGTGGAAATTGATTTTTATTGTTTTTTCACAAAGTCTCCTTTTCTGCTAACTTGTGACAAAAATAAAATTTTTCATGGACTCACTATGCCCTCAGCAAATACTTAGGGTGTCTTCTTTCCAAAATGAGGTCACATGTGGTATTTATACTGCCCTGGCATTTGAGGGCCCTAAAGCGTGAGAAGAAAAATGCGTAAAAATGCCCTCCTAAAGGTACTCATTGAATTTGGGCCTCTTGTGCATCTTGGCTGCAAAAGTGTCACTCATGTGGTATCGCCGTACTCAGGAGAAGTAGGACGATGTGTTTTGGGGTGTATTTTACATATACCCATACTGGGTGAGAGAAATATCTCTGTAAATTGCCAACTTTGGAATAAAAAAATTTAAAAAGTTGTCGTTTACAGAGATTTTTCTCTCACCCAGCATGGGTATATGTAAAATATACCCCAAACACATTGCCCTACTTCTCCTGAGTTCGGCGATACCACATGTGTGACACTTGCAGCCAAGATGCTAAAGGGGCCCTAAATCCAATGAGTACCTTAGGATTTCACAGGGCATTTTGCGTATTTGGATTCTCACGCTTTAGGGGCCCCTAAAATGCCAGGGCAGTATAAATACCCCACATGTGACCCCATTGTGGAAAGAAGACACCCCAAGGTAATCCGTGAGGGGCATGGCGAGTTCACATAAAAAAAATTTTTGACACAAGTTAGCGGAAATTGATATGTATTAAGGCAATTTGCCTGGATTTGTGGGAGGGGCTGGTAGGCTACCCCTGGTCTATTTAAGGGCATCCCCAACCTGGCACCTTACCGTGCGAGGTCAGCGCTGAATGATTGTTTCTACTTCCGGGTCGCAGTCCTTTCAGTGAAGTTGCAGGAAGCATCGTTTATTTCGTCCCCTCCCACTCCACGGTCCTCCGGGCGCCTGGACACTCGGTCCAGCTAGGTAAGTGGCCGGTCGGCGATTTATCCCCCACCTTTCATGTCGGCATTTCCACCCGGTGTCTGTGGCACGGCCGCTGTACCGGCACCTCGCCGCCCACCTCCGCCTCTTCCGGGTGGCACGCCTCCATCACAGCGTGCGTTCCACAGTGGAGCGCTGCGCTCGCACTACGCCGGCTACGCTCATGCCGGGGCCGCCTGGAGTTTCATCCAGGTTCTCAGCCGGCCCAACACTCTGCTGTTCTGCAAAACGGGCCTCCTGCCCCTGACCATCGGCAGTATATGTGTGGGGGGTTCTCACCATCATACACACGGCCGTCACATGGCCGCGGCACATATGGCCATCGCGGCACGCGGGTTACGGCCCCTCACCAGAGGGCAGGGAGGAGGGGGGTTAGGGAGGGAGGCAGGCAGAGAGGAGGGGGGAGGGCGGCAGGAATGGGTAACCTGCCGGTACGCCATATGATTGTCTGCGGATACTTGGCATACAATGGCGACCACACCACGGATCCTACCACTATTGCTGCCACTATTGCGGCCACGGGGGCGTAGGATCAGGACCGCATCAGACATGATCCATGGTTACTTTCATGCTTTACGCATTTCATGCGTTACGTGTGTTTTCACATATACATACCACGTCGATATCATGTTCTGGGTCACTCATCATATCAAATACGTATAACCCGTGGATCACTGGACTCCCATTCAGGGGGTCTCCTACTATCCATCTCGGTTTAGCTACGGCCCACGTGACAGGCCTCATTCATTTCAATAGACTCCATACGTCGGTTTCACACACTTTTGTCATCTAAATACGTGAGTATTTACACTCAGACCACGACTGACCTCAGATAGCACAAACGTACCACCTGACGTTCAACATCATATATAAACATAAGTGCATACGTCAGCATAACCATTTTAGTTACCACCACACGCTGCAGATCCACGCTCTTCCCACAAAGCCACTCACCATACTACTCTCTCTTACTCATTTTCAGGCTGTCTAATACACATACCTTGCTCCACACGTTTGCCTGTGAAACAATATTTTGCTATAGGCCCAGGTACGTGCTCCAACGTATATGGTTACTACTGTACATTTTATTTCCCTCTAGGTTAGATTACTGGCATTAGGGTCGTGAGCTTTCCCAATAGGTATTCTCCCCGTCTTGGCTACCGCCACTAGTTAGTGGTCCTGCAAGGCCAACACCCCGCTTCAACTGGTCGGAAGCATACACCCATCGGGCCACACGGTAGCTAGCCGCCTTGCATACTGCATAGAGAGGGCCTCACCTGTCACTCCCTTCCCCTGTTTTCTATCTTACAGTCACCGAGAGGCCTAAAAACTCCTGCCACTGCGACAAGTGGCCTCAATAACCCTCGCGCCAACACATAGGTAGAGCCTCTCAACAGCCGCTTGGCAATTAGTAGGGCCTCATCTGTCACCAAACAAGCCATAATTTTTCGCCTTTGGCCTAGCTAGCCTGCCAGTAAAAAAAAAAAAAAAAAAAAATTTTCAATACTCTAAGCGATTGTTTTGGTTATAGCATGTCCCAAGAAGGTGGTGAGGATTGCTCCCTGCCTAGCACCCCTGCTAGATCTGTCACTCCTAACCCAGGAGGGAGCTAGCTAGTCCAGCTTCTATCAGATCATGGACCATCCCTCGCATTACCGCGGAACTAAGGAAACGTCACATCCCCTACCCCGCATCGGCAAGGAAAGCAGGACTTTTTCACTCCTACGTACTTCCACAAACAACATGGACGCCGGGGAGGGACCTAGCCAGTCCAGCCCAGACGACATACGTACCATGTTAACTTCACTCATGGCATCCATGAGCAAAGTCAACTCCAGACTGGAACACCTGGAGTCGGTCACCACGGCCCTCACACTGACAGGGCCACCGGTGCCTGCGTCACAAGCAACAGCCGATCCGCCAGTAATGGCTCGCACCATTACACTGGAGGACCAGGAAGTCAGCCCGGCTCACATGATACCGGAGCACTTGAAAGAGATATCCTGGAAGGTAAAGACGTCAATCTGGCTTCCCTGTTGATTGCCTCCCAGGATATCGTGGAAAAACAAAACCTACGCTTACGAGGACGTGTCAGTGGTGGTCAGGTCCAGGGATGCCCGCCTCAACAGGAAATTGACCATTCCCGAGTTTGTGCTGGCCTTCGGTATCTACAGGGATGTCATATGTGCGGTCTATCCCAACAGAAGAGAGGAGTTTGATCTCTACATGCACAAGCTGGTAGATCTGGGCAACAAATATGGGGGTTCGGCCTTCTACGACTACCACAGGTCTTTTTCTGCTAAGGTATCTGGAGCCTTCTCTCAGTATGGTACACGCTCCAACTGGGGAAGGATTGATACTGTCATATTTTGCAGACACTTTGCAGGGCTTAGAACACCGGCTTGTGCATTCTGCTCCTCCACCGCACACACCACAAGCTTTTGCCCCAACACGTTGGGAGAGCATGCCTCCACGCAAGGGGCTAGTTCCTCTGGGGCTCCAGAGAGATTGTCAAGAGACAAACTGGGACGCCCTATCAAGTTCTTGGGCAAATCCCAGATATGCAACAATTTCAATGTTGGGTCATGCAATTACAATGGATGCAGATTATTGCATGTCTGCTCACAATGCTTCAGGGCTCACGCAAAAACCATGTGTCCAAATAAAATGTATACCAAGCCTTACTTAACGTCCATTAATTTACCAGAATTCACGGCCCTCATGTCACAACATCCATCCAGACATCTGACAGACTTTCTCATCTCGGGTCTGACAGAAGGCTTCCACACGGGTATCCTACACATGCCCACGGGGACTCTGGAATGCCCTAATCTGCAATCCGCGCAGCAGAACCCCACAGCAGTTGACACCCTCATAGCTCAAGAGGTGGCTGAGGGCTTCGTACTAGGGCCCTTCAACACTCCCCATTCATAGAATGGCGCACAAACCCCATTGGTGTTGTCACAGGAAAATCCTCCCTAAAACAGAGACTCATCATTGATCTATCTGCACCCCACTCATCTGCCAACCCCAGTCTCAACTCCCTCATACCTTCTGAGGAATTCTCCCTGCAATACACCACCATAGATCACGCCATTACCGCTATCATACAAGCAGGGGTGGGAGCCTGGCTCAGCAAGACTGACATTGCTAACGCTTTTAAGCTACTTCCAATCCACCCCACTCTGTGGCACCTACACGGCATCAAATGGTCCGGCCATTACTATTTTTCTCCCGTCTAACGTTTGGGTCCAAAAGTAGCCCAGCTATTTTTGACACATTTGCGGAAGCCCTGTGCTGGTTACTGTTGAACGTGGCCGGATGCCCTACGGTACTACATTACCTGGACGATTTCCTACTGGTGGAGGGAAATACTTCCCCGCCTACTAGTCTCAAAGCCACCACCAGGCTATTCGAACAACTAGGCGTTCCTATCTCCCCCAAGAAAACAGAGGGGCCAGACACGGTCATCACCTTTCTGGGTATCCAGTTAGACTCAGCCACAATGCAAGCAAGCTTACCACAGGACAGAATAGAGAACATTCTCACCCTTATCGACAACTACCTTCGACGCGGTACTTGCAATCGCAAGGAGCTTCAATCCCTGCTGGGATCACTGAATTTCGCTATGCGCATCATACCTCAAGGCCGCTCCTTCATATCACGCCTATTGCATTTATTTCCACTTTTTCAACATGATTCGCACAGGTTGTCCTTGGATGCCCAGGCTACGGCAGACCTCAACATGTGGAAGAGATTTTTAACCATCTGGAATGGTAAAAGCATGTTCCTCCCTCAATTGTCCGAGGCGTCACCTACCATCTGGTCAGATGCGGCATCTACCACAGGTTTCGCAGCAATTTTGGGAACGAATGGCTTTGGGGCAGCTGGCCTTCAAATATCCAGGATTTGGAAGGCTTCTCCACGACCTCAGCGCTTTCGAGATCTATCCCATCGTGGCGGCTGCCGTAGCGTGGGGTCACTTATGGGCCAACATGCCAGTCCGCTGTTACTCAGACAACCAGGCCACCTGTCACATCATCAACAAAGGCCGCTCCAAATCCCTCACGATCATGAGGTTTCTAAGGAAACTCACTTGGTTGGCGGCTTATCACAATTTTTTCCTATGTTGTTTCCACATTCCAGGGATATGTAACACAGCTGCTGATAACTTATCTCGCTTTAAATTTCAGGCATTTCACCAATCACTCCCATCAGCCGCGCCCACGGCCACCATCACCCCAACTTTTCAACAACTCATACTGGACTAGAAACCATCATGCAGCACAGTAGGGCACTGTCCCAATTGGCACTATCACACAATACTCACAAAACATACGACAGGGGTTTTACACTCTTCAAAAGATTCCTTCGGGACCATGACATCAGGCAACCATTTATCATGTCGTCCATATTGGGATTCGCTTCCTTTTGCCACCTCAAACTAAACATGTCATACAACACCATCAAGCTCTACCTCACGGGCATTCAACACCATATGCTGATCTTACATCCCGATAACAACAGTTTCATGGCCTCTCACCAGATCAAGACCATACTTAGAGGCATTCAGAAATCAGAACCCACACGGACGAGCCAAAGGCTACCCATAGACAGTGTGAGGCAGTGACAGGCCTCATGGCTGATAGAAGAGAGGAATGGCAGGATTATCCATCTCTTTCCCATCAGTGGGCAGGTCTGAGGCAGCAACAGGTGCCACAATCAAGAGAGCATAAAGCTGTCCTCACAGTGAGATGGGTGTGTCCTGTGAGGTACAGAAGCCTGGAGTGGTTCTGTGTGTGGTTTGATCTGGGAGCGCTGAGAGACCACAAGGCTGGGAGTAGCCTGAAGTTTGGGGGTCCCGAGACGCCTAGGGATAAGGGGTCGCATGGTCAGCGTCGGGCGGACGACTGGACCACAATCCCCAAAAGACACCGGTGAGGTAACAGCCAGGAGGCTGATGGACAATGGGCTGGGAAAGCCGCATGGGTGCCGTGTGTGTGAACAGTGTCTTAGGTGAGTCAGGGACACACTGTGTTAAGTTAGAGCCCAGCCGGGCAGGTGTTTGTTTTGAATTTCATTTATTTATGTTGATGCTGGGACAATAAAGCGACGTTTTGGCCCCTAAAGCTGCGGTGGACGACTATCTGTATGTGAACGATCCTCGAGACCAGAGCTAACCCCCACATTTGGTGTCGGATGCGGGCAGTCATCCCTGCTGGAAAAAGGCAAAGTGTTGCTAGGGGCAGCGACCTGACAGAAAAGAGCAGGTGCTGCTGAATGTTGCCAAGGAAATTGCTGTGTTGCTGTGCAGTGATTTAAAGGGCCAGAAGCCTGCTTGTTCGCTGGAGCAGGTGCTGCTGGAAAACTGCTGGTGTTACTCTGGACTTATTTTTTTCCGTGGTGCAAGCTGTGTTCGTATTTAAAGGGCCAGAAGCACAATAAAAGAAACTGACCTGTGGAAATTTTTTGGTCAAAATGGCGACCTGGGTGAAAGATGGTCTGGTTTGGCGGAAAACCGAGGCCACAGAGAAAATAATAGAGCAGCTGGTGCGGGAAACTAATTGCATGTTGAGGAAGTCAAGTGCTGCACTCAGAGAGGCTGCTCTGAATCGTAGTGGACTGTTCGAGGTAATATGTGCCGAGGTAACCGTCGGGAAGACAAAGAGGTGGAGAGTGGTGCGTTTCTCAGGAGTGCCTATTTTCCCAGCGACTGTGCACAGAGTCCTAAAGGGTGCGGCTGGAATGTCCGTCCGGAAAAAGACAGGAGACAAGTCCAAGGCGTCTCCCGTGGCAACTACTGCATTGAGGAGAAGGGTGGTGACCGTGCTGGAGATATACCTGGACTACCCTTATCTTCCGGGAGTGCTGAGTCAGTGACGACAATCGGTAAGACTGTTCCTGTTAAAAATGTTGTGACAGTGAGCCGGCGGCAGTTGCTACCTGCCGGGCCGGTGAGTGATGAAGCACTGAGGCGAGAAACTGTCTCAAAAATGAATGACTATGTGAAAAATGCTGTGTCTGAACAGACGGGTAAGCCTGTTGCGGTTGCTGCCTTGCAAGGATCTACACAGGAGAAGGTTATGGTGTTGCCTAAAGTACCTGTGACCAAGGCTAGATTTGGGATGGCGAAAGTCAAAGATCCCATGCTAGCCCGGGTAAGATATGGCATGATAGCCGTCCCTGAGACTGGTAGATTATTAAATGTGCGGGACAATTATAAGGATAATACAGACTATTCAGTGGTTCTTACTGAGGGTGAGACTCCCGTGAGAACTGGGACTTGTGATCTTGATGCCATAAATGTGCTCGTACATGAGAGAATGATGTTCTGTGATATTGGGGGCACTGGAGACACTTCCATAGAAAGTGATGAGGCCCCTGCAGACCCTATACCTGTCCCTTTAAATGAAGGTATAAGGGAAATGCAGATAAACCATTGCTTTCTAAGTGAAGTGACCATTAAAAACAGTGGCGCTGATAAGGTGCAAAGTGATGGTACCGTGTTGGCCAAAATACATAATGTTAATGCGGATTTTTGTGAAGGATGTGATGATGACATGCCTTTTACATTGCATGTTATAGACAGGGAGAAGCGCCCCATGGTGGTAAAAATGCAAAAGTTGAAAAATGCCGATAAATGTTGAGAGCACCGAGTTGGGGGAACCCACTGTAGCGAAAAATGTGCAAGTACATGGGGCAGTCCTAGAGGGTGTACCACACATACTAGAAGTGGATATGCAGTCTCCACAGGTTTCTATGACTAATAAAATGTCCCAGGTGGGGATTAGCTCAGCTGTGCCCCTAGAGGACAGAAATGAGAATGACATGAGCAGTATATATGACGCATGTGCTGTGACCGATAGCAACTCAGAGAGAGGCTGCCATGTTGAGGTCTTGCCAAACTGACGTGGTTACTGATAGCAACCAGACGATAGTTATACTTGATGTGACGAGAGATCAGTCGGGGACGTCAGCCTAGTGTCTGAAGCTCATATCCAGACAGTCTTAGATGACCTGACAGAACAGTACAGCTGCAAACAGGAGGCTGATCTCACTCTCGCCACACAGTCCCTAGGTACGATAGCGAAGGGACTAGCTGTCGTCACAGAGTCGCTAAAGATGGCTGCAGAAGGGTCAAAAGAGGAGACCCCGGAAAAGACGAGTGAATTGAAGGGTCTACCGCCTGGTGTCCTGGGGAAGGGAAAAGACTCCAGAAAGACACAAAAGTCTATAGTAGACCTCGACAATGGGCTTGAAGAGTCCCTGGGTGGAAATCCCACAGAGTGTCTAAGGAAGAATGGTGGTACTCCTACAACTGCTGTTACACCAGAACAGAGTGAAGAGCCGCTGGAACAGAAGGCCCAAGAGCGGGCGCTGCTAACAAGCTGGTCCGAAAAACTAAGAAGACGACTATGGCCCTCTCCTTGGCTAGAGCCCTTGAAAAGCGCTTAAGGAGCGAGATGAATTGGAGAGGCTGAACAAGCAACTCAGAGTAGAGATGGAAGATCTCAGGAGCTCAAAAGATGAAATCTATGAGTTGGAGAGGCCTAAGCGTGCTCCTGCGCAGCAGGGGGAAGAAAATGAGATACCTGAAGAGGAAGATTCTCTAAAAGATGCCAAGAAGTCAGAGCCCGTTAAGAATGGGTCTGGAGGTGGTGGCGCTGTGGTGCCAGCCGAGGCAGAGAGGAAGATGGAAGAGGTATCTGCTGAACCAGATGATGGTGCTGAGGTGGATGCAGAAGCCCAGAGACTCGTGGCAGTGTGTGGCCAGGACCTGGTCATGAAAGACATTCCCTCTGCTGTCAATGCCTTCCAGAAAGCCAGCAGTCTGCTGGGGAAGAAATACGGGGGACCGACGACCAGTATGAGGGTGCTGTCTACTCCGATGGGCTGGCTCTCCTGAATCCTGCCCGAAAGGAGAACCATATCCTGGGTGAACCTCTTCAGGGATTGCCAGAAGATGCTGAGTCTGAAACGGACTCTGATGTCCCAAGTACCTCCATCCTTAATGAGAAAGAGGAGGAGGAGCTAAGAATGCAAGTATGTAATGCTGTGTCCGTGAAGGATGAAAAGCCTATCAAGGTGACTGAAGACTCCAAAAGAGATTCAAAGGCTGAGGCTGATGAGTTGGAGTGGGAGAACTCCTCGGATGTTCCCAAGACCAAAGATAAGGCTGAAGAAGAGTCGGCCGAAGTGAGGGAACAGTTTAGTCGAGAGTTGCAGCAGTCCAAGAAAGGACATGAGGAACATGTGCTGATGCGAAATGTGGAGAGAGAAAACGAAAAGAGAGAGGCCACTGGTGCGAAAGCGCATCATCCTCACTCGTGAAAGAGAGTACCGGGTCATGAGATGGGCAAGAAAATCCCGTAGGTCTTATTTGCCCCATACTAAACTCATGTGGGTGAGAAACCAAGCACTATTGGCCTGGGTCTGGCAGAATAAGGGGAAGACTGTAGGCCAGGTCGATGCCCTCTCACGAGCATCGTGGTTGGATGCTAGTGTTCACCCCTACGGGGTTGAACAAAGGGGGATATGTGAGGCAGTGACAGGCCTCATGGCTGATAGAAGAGAGGAATGGCAGGATTATCCATCTCTTTCCCATCAGTGGGCAGGTCTGAGGCAGCAACAGGTGCCACAATCAAGAGAGCATAAAGCTGTCCTCACAGTGAGATGGGTGTGTCCTGTGAGGTACAGAAGCCTGGAGTGGTTCTGTGTGTGGTTTGATCTGGGAGCGCTGAGAGACCACAAGGCTGGGAGTAGCCTGAAGTTTGGGGGTCCCGCGACGCCTAGGGATAAGGGTCGCATGGTCAGCGTCGGGCGGACGACTGGACCACAATCCCCAAAAGACACCGGTGAGGTAACAGCCAGGAGGCTGATGGACATTGGGCTGGGAAAGCCGCATGGGTGCCGTGTGTGTGAACAGTGTCTTAGGTGAGTCAGGGACACACTGTGTTAGTTAGAGCCCAGCCGGGCAGGTGTTTGTTTTGAATTTCATTTATTTATGTTGATGCTGGGACAATAAAGCGACGTTTTGGCCCCTAAAGCTGCGGTGGACGACTATCTGTATGTGAGCGATCCTCGAGACCAGAGCTAACCCCCACAACAGCCATATTTTCAAAGCATTATCAGACCTGCTGGACCTAAAACCATTTGACACTGACACCAATTCCATCATTAAAACAGCGATATACCTAGCCTTTTATGGATTTCTGAGGCCTAGGGAATTTACTACCACAACCACGACCCCAACTACTCCGTACCTCCTCTATTCTCACTTAACAAAACATGATGATCATTATGTCCTGACACTCCCTCACTCCAAAACCAGTCAGCACACACCAGTAAACATTCCTTACTATCCCACGCACAACAGATGGTGTCCCGTCAGGGTACTGGATGCATACATACAGCCTCTCAACTTACGGTCCTCACAACCTTTACTTAAAATACAAGGTTCGGTACTCACCACCACGACCTTCATGACCTGCGTCAGGTCCTTGCTCACACAACTGGGCCTCAACGCAGCCAACTACTCCGGCCACTCCTTCCGCATAGGAGCAGCATCCACCGCCTCCAGGGTCAACGTCCCAACACACGTCATAAAAACACTGGGGCGCTGGAAGTCCTCCGCTTACTCTCGCTACATACCAAACCCAGCACAGGAATTAAGGGATGCTTTCAGAAACATGACTGATTGATGGAATATATCTATTTCAGGTTGTATGTAATAAATATGTTCACTTAATTTTTGCCCTCTTCTTTCTCAGGCCTACCTCATCGTCGGTTTCGGCACACCACAACCGACTCACGCTTTGTTTCATCCTACATTCACGGTATCTTACACTGTACTATCATAAGCCCCTGACACAAGTATTAAGGCAATTTGCCTGGATTTGTGGGAGGGGCTGGTAGGCTACCCCTGGTCTATTTAAGGGCATCCCCCAACCTGGCACCTTACCGTGCGAGGTCAGCGCTGAATGACCCTCCCACCACACCACACCAAAATAATATTTTCCTTCTTTTCCTTAAACTCCCTGGTGGGCCCTCTTCTTTCTCAGGCCTACCTCATCGTCGGTTTCGGCACACCACAGCCGACTCACGCTTTGTTTCATCCTACATTCACGGTATCTTACACTGTACTATCATAAGCCCCTGACACAAATATATATATATATTTTTTTTACAAAGTCTCATATTCCACTAACTTGTGACAAAAATAAAATTTTACATGAACTCGCCATACCCCTCACGGAATACCTTGGGGTGTCTTCTTTCTAAAATGGGGTCACATGTGAGGTGTTTGTACTGCTCTGGCATTTGAGGGTCTCCGCAATCATTACACGTATGGCCAGCATTAGGAGTTTCTGCGATTCTCCGTATATTGAGCATACAGGTAATGAGATTTTTTCCGTTCAGCCGCTGCGCTGAAAAAAAAAAAATGAACGGCACAGATTTCTTCATTCGCATCGGTCAATGTGGATGAAAAATCTCTGCCAAAATCAGTGACTGCGGTGCGGTGGGCGCTAGCTACCTAACAAGTAGCTAGCTAACTGGCGGTGATAGGGGACCCTTATGCCCCATTCACACGTCCGAAATTCTGTTTGCGGAACGGAATTGTGGACCCATTCATTTCTTTGGGACAGACTTTGTCCCGCTCGGATCCGGAATTACGGATCCGCGCTCCGAGTCTGCACTTCCGTTCCATAAAAATATAGAACATGTCCTATTCTTGTCCGCACTGCGGACAAGAAAAGCATTTTCTATATAGTTCTGGCAATGTGCGGATCTGCAAAATGCGGAAAGCGCATTGCCGGTGTCCGTATTTTGCGGATCCGCCGATCCATGGATCCGCAGATCCATGGATCCGTAAAACACATACGGACGTCTGAATGAGCCTGTAGGGGGTGATTAGTGACGGGGGTGACAGGGGGTGATCAGGGGGTGACATGGGTGATCAGGGGTTAATCAGTGATGGGGGGTGGGGGGTGTGTGTAGTGATTGGTGCACTTTTCCTATTTTCCTCTGGTGGTCCCAAACAAAGGGACCACCAGACGAGCAGAACATTAGGCATATCAGACGCTGTTTAAAAAACAGCGTCTGATATGCGATTTAAATGCGTTTTTCGCATCTACAGCCTGCCAGCGCATGATCAGCGCTGGCAGGCTGTAGTTTCAGTTGTCCGGCTCCGATCACATGAGCAGCGCGCACGACGCGCGCGTTCATGTGAAATCTCAGGTCTCACGAGATGGCGCCGATAGGCGTGACTGAGACCTGAGAGAGCCGCCGCTGGCGCCCATCGGCGTTAGCGTGGCGGCAAGAGGTTAAGGACTCTATATTGACAGAGTGTTCCACAGGATTGGCGCATAGCAAATGTGGTGCCAATATTCAAAAGGGTCCAAAACCTATAGGAAACTATAGGCCGGTAAGTTCAACATCTGTCATGGGTAAACTGCTTGAAGGTTTTCTAAGAGATGCTATCTTGGAGTACCTCAATGAAAATAAGCAAATATCTCCATACCAGCATGGCTTCATGAGGGATCGGTTATGTCAAACTAATTTAATCAGTTTCTATGAGGAGGTAAGTTCTAGACTCGACCGCGGCAAATCAATGGATGTCGTATATCTGGACTTCTCCAAAGCATTTGACACTGTACCGCATGAAAGGTTAGTATATAAAATGAGAATGCTCGGACTGGGAGAAAATGTCTGTATGTGGGTAAGTAACTGGCTTAGAGATAGAAAACAGAGGGTGGTTATTAACGGTACACACTCAGATTGAGTCACTGTCACTAGTGGGGTACCTCAGGGGTCAGTATTGGGCCCTATCCTCTTCAATATATTTATTAATGATCTTGTAGAAGGCTTGCACAGTAAAATATACATTTTGCAGATTACACTACGCTGTTTAAAGTAATTAACACAGAAGAGCACAGTATACTGCTACAGATGGATCTGGATAGATTGGAGGCTTGGGCAGAGAAGTGGCAGATGAGGTTTAAAAATCACAATTGTAAGGTTATGCACATGGGAAGGAATAATGCAAGTCACCAGTACATACTAAATGGTAAAACACTGGGTAACACTGACATGGAAAAGGACCCAGGAATTTTAGTGAACAGCAAACTAAGCAAAACAAACTATTATATATTTTATACTGAGTTACAGATTTTCTCTGAAAATTGGCAACATATCCTCCACATCTGAACATACACTAATATCAATTTATATCTATTTATCCTGAGCATCGGCAGGCACAGGTTATCATCAACTCCACTGCTTTGAGTCATAAGGAAAATATAATGGAAATGTCATAAATTGTAATCCTTACAATTATTTGTAAATCTGATGAGTCAGATTGAGAAGGCTGATTTGGAGCGATGAAACAGTACACTGGTTATGTACAGAATTAATCCTGATTGTATGGGGAATGGTTTTCTTGGGCAAAGAAAGAAAAAAAAATCGTCACACCTATGACATATTGGAGGCTGATTATGGCAGGTCATTACAACTGGGGCAATAACAGCACAAATTAATCTCCCCTCCAACTGTACACGGTGAGAACATGAGGTCCGGCTCCCAGAACACATTTTACTAGATTCATCTCTGTCCTTCTGTCATTTAATAAAGACAGCGTCAGCGTCTTGTACAGTCCGGAACAGAGAGAGTATGGGAGGCAAGCAAAGGATGAGGCATCAAGAGGAGGTCATTATGTATGAATTATGGGACAATTAGCTGTGATATTAAACATTGAGAACAAGATGCAAATACGAAGAGAGTGATCAGAATGTTGTTTTGGAGGAGCAGTCCTCTCCTAACATACCTGTTTTGATAAATACTTGAATTCTTCATGAAATAACAATCCCAGAGCAACTTCTTTCATTAGAACTCTAAATGGTGCTGTTACTCTATTATTCCTTCTGAAAATGTATTAATAAATTGACAACTGCCATTACTGTTCCCCTTAGGCCTCATGCACATGACCGTATGTATTTTGCGGTTCCACAAAAAATACTGATGACGTCCGTGTGCATTCTATATTTTGCGGAACTGAACAGCTGGCCTCTAATAGAACAGTACTATCCTTGTCCGTAATGCGGACAATAATAGGACATGTTTTTTGCGGAATGGAAATACAGACATACGGAAACGGAATGCACATGGAGTAACATCTGCTTTTTGCAGACCGATTAAAATGAATGGTTCCGTTTACGGTCCACAAAAAAAGGAACGGACCCAGAAAGAAAAATTTGTTCGTGTGCATGAGGCCTTATCAAAAGAGTGTCCATGTAGAGTATGTATAGACACACCATATTGATAAGTAGTATGGTAACACACCATTGTCTGAACAATAAAGAATTCTACAGCTCATGGAGAATTTTAATTTTATGGTCTAGTTTTCAGGAGAGGGGAAGGGTTCCCTTTAACAATGTAATGGTAATCAGAGATTTGTCATTGTGTTTACATTGTTAGGTCATAATGACAAATATGTTTTCTTAATATTTAAAGCAAACTTCTATCTTTCATTAAAGCAGGGGTACTTTTATCATTTTTACTGCCAGAAATGTGATTCCCCATCTCCCCAGACTGACAAGAGAAAGATCAGGGATGGTGTGTGCATCTGTCAAATGCTGCCCCTGCAGTTATTGAAGAGTACTGGCTGAGACAGTTCTTTGGCCTCACTAGTGGTGCACTTCTGTCTCTGGGTGTCTTATTATTATCCTGTTCAAGACCCGTTTTCCCTGTTAATGACAAGGCATTTCCAAACCCACATTGTTTTTTTAGTACATGTGGTTTTTTTTCAGTTATTCAAATAATTTTTTCGGTGATACATAGAGCTTTATTTTTATTTCATATGTGAAATTTTTTATACCCTGTAAAATATGAAAACAATAAAAAGTCTGTTTTCATATTTTTTGCTATTTGTTAATAGCACAAGGTGCAACTAAAATACTTTTTTTTTATTGTATTTCCTTTACAGTTGTTATTATACACAAACATGGAAGAGGATTCTTCACGGTAAGAGCAGTGAGACTATGGAACTCTCTGCCTGAGGAGGTGGTGATGGTGAGTACAATAAAGGAATTCAAGAGGGGCCTGGATGTATTTCTGGAGTGTAATAATATTTCAGGCTATAGCTACTAGAGAGGGGTCGTTGATCCAGGAGTTCTTCTGACTGCCTGATTGGAGTCGGGAATAAATGTTTTCCCCTTAAGTGGGGAAAATTGGCTTCTACCTCACAGTTTGTTTTTTTGCCTTTCTCTGGATCAACTAGCAGGATAACAGGCTGAACTGGATGGACAGATGTCTTTTTCGGCCTTATAAACTATGTTACTATGTTACTATATAGGGTATATATACTGTAGTTGCTAGGGGTAGTGCTAGAAGCTGTGGTGTTGGCTAGTAGTGGTATTCTTTTTATTTGTTTAAGATCTTTTGGGGCATTTCTACATTATATATATATACAGTGGCATGCATAAGTTTGAGCACTTTTGGTTAAAGTTACTCTTAGGCCCCATTCACACTTCCATCAATTTGTCTGCATCCATTCTGCAATTCTATGGAATGGATGCGGGCCCATTCATTGTGACTATGTGCTCTCCGCTTCCGCATTTGCGGAGCCGCGGACCGAACTTCGGGTTTCGGCCCGAAACATCCAGCCGCGGCTCGCAAAAGATAGAGCATGTCCTATTCTTTTCCGCAGCCTGCGGACAAGAATAGGCATCTCTATGGGAAGTGCCGCCATGGTTTGTTGCGGATCCGCAGCACACCACGGACATGTAAATGGGGCCTTACTGTGTTACTGTTAGGCCTCGTTCACATTTCCATTTTTCACTGATTTGTGCTGTCTGAATTTTCTGAAGACAGCAAACGCACATATTGATTTAAATGTGTCTGTTCACATTTCAATATTTTTTACTGACCGTGGGTCAGTAAAATAATCACGGGGGCATGCACTACTTTGATCCGTGAAGCGGCCCAGGCACGCCTATTGAAGTCTATGGGTCAGTGAAAATCACTGACACACATCCGTGTTGTGTCTGTGTGTTGCGTCCGTTTTTCACTGAAGGCTAATAGGAGATTCTTTGGAAATTGATTTTCAACTGAGCAACGTCAGTGAATAGTAACATAGTAACATAGTATATAAGGCCGAAAAAAGACATTTGTCCATCCAGTTCGACCTGTTTCCTGCAAGTTGATCCAGAGGAAGGCAAAAAACCCCTGTGAGGTAGAGCCAATTTTCCCCACTTAAGGGGAAAAATTCCTTCCCGACTCCAATCAGGCAGTCAGAATAACTCCCTGGATCAACGACCCATCTTTAGTAGCTATAGCCTGAAATATTATTACACTCCAGAAATACATCCAGGCCCCTCTTGAATTCCTTTATTGTACTCACCATCACCACCTCCTCAGGCAGAGAGTTCCA